>JAGFPH010004162.1:31887-54026 GCA_018207615.1 Philaenus spumarius
CTATTTTGGTAAGGAAAGTTGTGTGATGTGCACACCAGATGTTTTATCTTGAAATACATTGTAGGTGGGGTAGGCCTACATGATATTAGAAATATTAGTCGCATGAGGGGCTTAGGCGTGGGACTTAGTTGTTTACACCTGAAATGGCGAAGTGTTTAAAATCTTGTTTAATTTTAGCTTGAATCTATAGTTTGTGCCTGAAAGTGTCACTAGATAAAATAACAAATGTAGCAACATATCGTTTTGATACCACTTATAAAAGTGGTTAGTTATATTGCAAACTTTCTAAATATTAATATATATGTTAATATATAGGCTATTAAACATAAAAATGCATAAATTAATCAGCAGAATTTTTATAACTACAGTACACAGTACTTTACAACCCACATTAACAAGTGTATTTATTATTTTGTGTTTACAAGTTAATTTGAACTTACCTGACAACATCAGTTTCAAATCAAATACCATAACTGTGTCCCGGAGGGCAAATGTTATTGCGGCCAAATCTCTACCGACTATCACATATAAAACCTAAGGAAAATATGTTTTTAATTAATTTAAAAAATATTAATAAATCATTATTTAAATACATACAGCTATAACAAGATACATAAAAATACAAGACATACTCGAGCCAATATAATTAAATTGCATTCCTGCATGCATAGTTGTTTTTGTTGGTAAATAGCAATTATTATGTGTAAGCTTAGTGCAGCAATCTTTTAACGGCGTTCTTTAGTAATCGAGTGATATCATGCTATACAGCTGTAGTTATCATATGAAGACATAACGTAAGCCATTTTAATTTTAAATGGATTATGTTCTTAGTGAGATATTGCAATCAATTGCATTTATTTAGTTAGTGCTGAAATTTTAAAGGGGTATTTATCATGAGTGCCCTATGATATTTTCTGGGGGGGGGGGCTAGACCGGGGTATGGAGATTAAGGAGTACCATCCCCTCCTTCGGCAAAAGGGGTCCAGGGAAATTTTTAACCTCCCCCAGAAAACGTTTAAAATTTGAGAAGCCAATTTGGCTGTTTAGGTGAAATAAAGTAGTGACCCAGCAGCTCATGCTGGAACTCTAGTAAAAAATAAACTGAGTATGGGCTATGTAAAATCAAACGGCACATAACATTCAAAACATATTTTAGTACTAATCTCTTAAAAGGAAAATACCTGACTATAATTAATAAAATACATGTTTTCCTTTCCCTGGGAACTAAGGGGGATAGTGATCAAATCCATAGAACTGAAGAGGAATTAAGCATTTTTTGTAAGTGACCTTTTTGTAGGCCTATGGAAATTCAATGAATAAATAAAAGAAGGTATTGGCAATAGGACTTAGTTTCCATTAAATATGTATTCTGTTTAATTAGACGCTTCAATAGTGAAATTTATTACAATGTGTGTGAGTGTGTGTGTTTCCTCACCTTCCGATAGATGTATGTAAAAATATTTAAGAATTCTGAAAGTTGTACCTACTTTATTCTATAACTATATTTAGATGGTACATGAAAAATCACATTCAAAAGTAAAACTCTAAGCTAATTGTGTATGTCCACACATCATCCCACCAACTGAAATTAATTGCATACTGTTTGTGTCTATAGTATTGAATCTTTTGTTCTAGGAATAAAGTAGCTGTAAAGAATGCTTCTGTGTGGGTGGTGATACAATTAATCCACATTTGTTTATGCAAACAGCACATATTATTATTTGTCAAATTTATTGATAAATAACACTAGAATATATTCTACAAACAAACTAAACCTAACTTAGGCCTATCACAAACTAAACCGGTCACAGTATGTTTCCAGTTCGTAAAGCTATATACATAGGTAGGCTACATAGTGTATTCAGGTGAACAAATTTAATGTATCAGTAAAGTAGTTCTAACACAATTTCAGTATAGCCCTCCATGCCATATACCATATACTGCAGCAGGGGAGCTCCAGAACCTTATTGTAAAGTTTAATTGAATTAATGGTGCCAATAGTATATAAATAGCTAATATTATTTGTTAAAATTATAAGTGGAACAGATTGTAAAAAAATAAATTACAAAAGCCTGCACATATAAACGTACACCCGGTACCAATAACAGAATTTTTTCAATTCGTAAAGCTATGTATATTCCTATATATTATTTAATATTATAATGTACATATCTATACAATAAAAATGAACTGTTTTTCCTTTGTAAGCGCATCACTTGAGAACGGCTGGACCAATTTGACTATTTTTGTTTTAAAATGTTCGTAATAGTCCGATCTAGGTTTTTATGTAAAGAAAAATTTTAAAAGTTTCCCGAAAAAGTTTCAAATTTGGAAAAAACTAAACAGCCTCTTTTCTATGGACTCAAGACCATAGCGCAGAGAAACAGCTGTTCGTATAAAAAGCTTAGCAACACGTCATATGTTTGTTTACATTCATTACCATAGCAACTTTCCTCAGCATTTATAATCAGTTCATTGTTCTTCAAAACCAACAGCTTTTTTAGGTTAGATTGACCAACTTAAAGCAAACAAAAACAAAAATGAACTAAAAATGCTTACTATATTTTAATTCAATTCAAACATTGGTTGTTACATTATATATATAAAGCAGCTGTGTTGGATCAAAAACTGAACATGATTTTAGGTTAGGCCTACAATGAACCAAAACACGTTTATTGGCAACCATTTGGATTTAATTTAGAATCAGGTTTTTACAATTCTTCACAACTATCAGTTGTTTTAGATTAGGTAAAAGCAAACAAAAGGTTTATTGTATTATCTATAAAGGTTTACAAACTATAAATATAAATTTGTGTAGTATATTCTAAGTGGCATACAAATCATTTTGCAATTCGATTACTTAAGTCAATGTAATGAAATGGAATAACTACCCTTTAAATTAAATCAAGCAATAGTGAAGCATTGCTGGGCCCACTAGTATATAATAAGTAACAACAGCCCAACAATGTAAACTTTCCTCTCGGAAACGGTATGTTTCCATTTCATTCGTTTATATAGGCCTATCATATTTAAGCTCCGAATGTATTCGCGACATTGTGCATAGGCCTATACTGGCACCACTCTACTCACGTTCCTAAAAAAAAGCTAGGCTGCACTGAACTCACAAGGGATGTCTATACTTAATTTTTACAGCAGATCCAGATTATTAGGCTACATATTTTAATGAATAAAAACATTTCCCCATAAAAACCTATTTATTGAAAAACAAACAAACGAAAGCTAATAATGTTCCTACAATCATGTTTCTCCTTCACTTTTACAAGTGTAGGCCTACATCACCAATAAACACATTTTACAAAATGATAGCAACAAATAAATAGTTCTAATCTAATCTGACATTTTGGTGTAACATAAAAAAACTTACATTAAAACGCTAATATAGTTCATACACAAAAGAATTAGACCAATTTTCGAATATGTAAGTAGATTAGGTTATAGCTAACATTACAAACCATCAACATTTATTTCCTAGGTAGAATTCACAGAATTACTACGAGAGGTAAAGATTTTAGTTACTTTGTAGTCTTACCATTATTATCCTGTTTTGATCAAAGACTGGCTAAAAATAAAGATTATTATCAATTTGAAATATGTTTTCTGAAATTTGAACTATTTAAATTTTAAAAGCGAAGTACCGTTCTAAAAGAAATTTAGAACTACAAAAACCCAAAAAGTTCACAAGGCGAAAGAAGAAATCAGTATTATAGAGCTTACCACAGAGCACGGATACATAACATGTTAATTAGTCGTTACGGAATTAATATCACGTCAATGGTAGAGTTCTGTTTCTCTTGTTCCTCTCGCTGGGCTTTAATATAAGTGGCATTAGCAGTGGCGGTTCTACCATTTGGGCTAACAGGTTTAAGCCCTCCCCTTGGATCCCTAAACTTACGCTAGATAAAACAGACTCACGGTAAAACAAAAAATAATAATATATATATATAAACAATTTTAGAATAAATTCAAATTAATTAATTGGTAAAAATTTACTTAAACTTGTCAATCGATTTCTAAGGGAATTTGATATAATACGAAAGAACACATCTAACTGATTGTAAAAACAACAAAAATTTTCCCGGGAAATAATATTTGTAGGAGTTATGAAAGAAATAAAAGTTGAAATTATATAGGTTAAGTATCGACTTTTCCGCAATATTTCACGTAATTATAACAAAATAAATCACTTCACATACAACAAACACGTAAGAATTAAATAAACTAAACTATATTAACCCAAAAAGTATCCACAAAGCAAGACAATTTGAAAATAATGTAACAAAACGTAAATTACGAAAACAATAACATCGAACAATAGAAACTACAGTATAACTGCGTATTTAAAATGGAATTTCATCAACGTTGCCAAATGGAAAAATAGGTTATTGTACTGAATAAGGTGTGTATAAATCCCTATTCGAAACCTGTGTACTACTAAACAGCTGACCGTATCCCGACCTGAATAACCGAATCCATCACTTCTGGATATCAGCAGCAAAGCTTTATCCGCCACAAGCATATATAAGGTAGCTATTTATACATACTATTTACGTTTCTTCATTTTATATAATTAAAATTTAAAAAAACCTGAAGGTACTAACCTATACTATTTAGTCACAGTATGTTGCCGATAACAGTATGATTATAATATTTCATCGTTATTATCACATTATATAATTAGAATTGCAAAAAACCCTAAAGGTACTAACCTATACTATTTAGTCACAGTATGTTGCCGACAACAGTATGATTATAATATTTCGTCATTATTATCACATTATATAATTAGAATAAAAATAATTCGACCACGCAGCTGAACCGCTAACGTGAGTTGAGCGAATTTCCAAAATTAAGTTTATATGCCTATGTTTTACGGTTTCAACCAACAATTTGGGAAAAAAGGTCTACCCACGAAGGCGTTGAACAGCTGTCTGTGTGTACGCAATATATTAGTAGAATTTGTTTCCTCTTAGCGGCCTAGCGAGTTTGCAACACTTGTCTTCGAACCGGGTACTTTTATGGTATTTTACGTTTTGGTCGATTTTGGGGAACGAAGCGAGCTATAAGGTCGCGTAAAAAAACAAAATGTGCAGAATAACATCCTACATTTATATTTTTAGAAAAACCTCTAAAAAAAATTCATTCTCGTAGTAAAAATCTGAAAAAATAGTTACTTCCGGTCAAAAAACGTACTTCCGGTTGTTGAATTTTTTTGCAAACAAACGCGTCCAAGCGACATAGACAACCAACACGTTGCCACGCGCAAACCTCCCTCCGCTTTACTTATTTAATAAATACAACCTTTTGTTGTTAACTTTAAAACTTTCCCTCATCAAATAACACCCAAGTGTTTTCAGGCCTTATTTGATGTTGTTCCCTAGTACTAACCCGTTAGAACAATTTGAGAGGTTTGGCGAGGGCAAGAAAAAGAAAACCTTTTGTTTCCAATTCTTAAGTTTTTTAAATTTAAATTAATTATACCTTTTTTGTCTTCTGTGTATTACACTAGCTCAATTCTCGACTCTTTATCGGGATCGTTCCCTTTGGAGTTAAATTTGTAGTGATCCGTGAATAACTCACCTGCTGACTTAATTACACTAGAGCACTGAATGGTTTTAGGATTATTTTGATTGGATTCGTAAATTATATATTCAAAATTTTCTATTGAAAACACAAAATGATTTATTGATTAAACATAAATGCATTAATTTTGAAACAACAAATTATTAATTTCAAAAAACACAATAAAATTTATTAATATTTAACTTATATTTATGTATATTAAAAAGTAGCAAAGTGATGAATTAATTTATTAATTAAAATTTCTATATTAATGATTCTATTATTTGCATACGACGATTTGCCATTGTGAGTAATGAAATTTACTAAACGAGTTTACTTTATTCAATTTCCCCAGAATCTACTTAAATTTATTTATTTAATTTAATTTAATTTATTGATTATTTTGCAAAAAAGGGATTTATTTAAAATTATAAGTAACAATGATTGTTTGCCACTTACAGAACACAAGAAGTACGACGCGTAATTCTTTCTGTTGGTTTTCAGCAATTTAAAGTTGTTCTCCTTGGTCCCCAGAATATTTTCTTTGGTTTACAGTTGTGTTCTCCTGGACTTAATTAGAGTTGTCCTCTCCTGATTTATTGTAGTATCTTTTGGCAAGATAGGCCGTTTATATGGATATTATTCTCCCGAAATTATCACGACCCGACTTAGCTTTAGGCCGGAGCTAGTACGTAACGCACACCGTAACTGATCACCCTTCGACTTTCTCTAAGTACCCTCGGAGCTCGGTCAGATGTTTCCTCGTTGGCGATTCGTGCTAAACTGAAGTTAGAGGGGATGCAAACTGCTTTCCTCGACTTGTTACTTGTCAAACGAGCATCTTCCTCTAGGTGACAAGAAATTCTGATTTCTTGCTTTAGAAATATATTTTTTGGTTTTAATATATTCCCTGATTTATTTGATGAATTTTAGTGCCTTTATTTATTGTCGATTAGGCCTAATTTAATTATTATCTTCATTTATTGGATTACAGTATGTGCTCTGTTTTGTTTTACGTAGTACCTCCGATGACGTAACTTCCTTCTCGGTGCTTTGGTCTTCAGTTCATGTCAGTGCCTGTCGATTTGCAATTTTGGCTTTGATTTCATCCAAACTCTATAACTTCTTTTTGCATGGTCGGATTTTGATTTTATTGACTTCTATGGATTGGTTGAAGTTTTCTGGTTTCTCTGGAATTCGAATGGCGTTTCTACTCCTCTTCATTCTTGATTTATGGACTTCGTTAGTTTTGTTTAAATTTTGAAATTTATTTCCCGTAAATTTGAAATTTTCCATTTTTCTTGCTTGTATCTTCTTCGGTTGGTCTTGAAACGCGCTGATCTGGTGTTGGATTTCTATTAGCTTGTTTGGTTGTCTAGTTATTCAGCTTTTTGTTTCTCTAATTGCCTTCGTTTGGTTTTCGGCGTTCCATTCCCCCCTTTAAAGCTCTTTTCATATCTCACATGGCATTACAATTTATTACACATATATATACCCTATTTTATCAATATTTCCCTTTTATTATTCTCCCTTGTATTTATTTTGAATTAATAAAGTTTTTTATTAATTTATTTTATTTTTACAAAACTACTTATTTATTTATTTTGAACTTTGGCTTGATTATGCCCTATTATTTACTCTAATAAATACTATTTTTTATGATTTAATTACATTTGAACTTTATGAGTTATTGGCCCTTTTATGCCCAAGAATGACTTTACACTTTATTTTTTAGCTATTCAACTTTATAACTTTATATTTTGTATTACTTTATTTTCTTAACCCTTTTTAACTCTACAAATGACTCTACTTTGTTTTTGGATTTTATTCGAATTCTGCAAATTCAATTTGTTTACGCTTACATTTTTGTCTATAACTTTTTAACAAATTATCATAACAAAATTATTTTTCTTACTCCTTGCTTATTTAACTCTCCTTTCAACATAAATCTAATAATAACAACTTTTTTTAATAAAATAACAAACGCCTATCTTTCCAATGTTATCTCATTTCAACCAAATTTAGGCAAGACTGGACAAGTCTATTCCTGTCCGTTCCTGCAAGGTTTTGGCTCGATTTTGTCGCTAAACCATACCTCATCGTCTGCACGTATTCAACTAACACAATTCTAGTTTATTCTTCAAAATTATTAATAAAGACTATTTTCACATTGGAAACTTCTTTTTTATCTAAATTTTGGGCTTTTTAGACACCCTTTGGCTTTAATCTTTTGTTATAATGACTTTGAATTTATTTTAATTAATGTAATTAATTAACCCCAATTGAATCGGTCGATTGGCCGTTTCAACGTGTACCAAATTTAAACCAAATCGGACTTAAAATGCGGCCGCTAGAGTGCGAACACATATATACATATATATACATATATATATATATATATATATATATATATATATATATATATATATGAATTTTAATGACCCCCAAAACGTGTTCTGGGGACCATGATCGGTGCTCATTTGCTACTCCCGACCTTGGATCTCACCATAAGGGCCACTGCAATAGCTCATTTTTCCTATGGAAATTCGCTAATAAACCTGAAGGTACTAACCTATACTAATTAGTCACAGTATGTTTACTTAGTTGAGTTGCCTAAAGTGTTTGTTTCTACACAAAAAAGAACAAGAACAATCCGGCAACGCTGGGAGAACGGTGAGAAAAACACGTCGGCACTTTACAGTGTAAATTTCCATAACGAACTTTAAATTTGAAAGTTTTTAATGTTGTACGTGTTGAAGATGGTTAAATATTGGTTTCCCGGCAGCAGTGAAGTGTATAAATACTAGGCTATATTTACTAAGAAAAAAGTTCAGGTTTGTGTATTTATAGTAGTTTTGATTGACAAGTTAAAGTAAACAAATACCAATTCATTTTTGAGGTAGTTCGGCCTTCATTACTTTAAGTGGACGGGTTTTGTTACTTTTCATTTTATCGTATAATTTAACCGGTAAAACTAGTGAAAAGATGGAACACTTTTTCGAGACTTCGGCTCGTACGGACAGAACACATGAATTGAAACTACGACTTTTTAACCCTCAAAATTGGTTTTCCCGTACCCAGAAACATATGAAACGATACCCCACACTGTGTTTTCATAATTTTGACCCAATAATTTCAAAATGTTGGCCCAAAAACGTGACTCCGACGCGCTACGACATCCGTGAGTCGAGTCACGTCCGTTGGCCAACGATGTACATATGTTTTTATCACGTGTTTATTTATTTGAGTGTTTTGTGTTGTGTAGTGTTATGTTAAGTGTGACCATGACAAATTCGGTTTAATGTGTGTTTTTACTTGACTTGATAAGGGAGACATGAACTCCGAACTCGATAGTCCCTTCACATAAGGACTGAATTTAGGACTTTAGACGGACATATATAAGGTATGTAACCTAATTTTATTATTCAATAACAGTTCCTGGAGGCAACACGCTATAATGTATTATAACGGTGTTCTAATAAAATGGTAAGTGAAGAAATAAGATTTTAGGTTAAATTGCCGATTTGATATTTTTGATTTTTCATTACAAAATGTAAAGTTATTTGAAACTGGGTAGAATGCTATTCGATTCTACATTTTATTCTCGAATTTTTGGTATAAAAAAAACATTGTTTGAAGTAAAAAATGTATAGGCCTACTTACTTTGAAATTAGTCATGATTTGCAGGTTATGTAGTAAAAACGTTCAAAGTGTTATTTTGAACTAAGAAATTGTGAAATTGAAATATATTTTTACATATTGCTATTTAGAAATAAATTATAAAACTTTTGTGCATTTTGAAAAAAATTACAAATTTTTTTACTATTTTTCATGTAGGCATAAAGTTGTTTTTTCCTTCCGTTTCTAAACATTTTTTGCTTTCTAAGCTAATAACTTTTACAATTTTAAAAGAAACTAAATTTTAGTGTCATATTTGAATTGTTTGAAGTTTTTTCTACAAAAAAGCTATGAAACACCTTTGAATTGGGGTTCATTTACTATTTTTGCCGAATTTTTAAAAAATATGCTTGCAAAACGGTAAAAACCGGCTTCCCAATTTTCGCTATAGCATTGCCAGTTCTAGGGCTAAGATAGTTATTTTACACAACCTCGCTATACTATTTCGTGTGTACACTCGCTTTTATAGAAGCTAATATCTTTAGATTTTAGTACATTCATAATAAACATTTATAACATTCAAATGAAATTTAAATTAGAGAAAAAACACAATGGATTATGTATGTGGCAACTTTAGAACACAAAGTTTTAATTTTTTAATATTGTTGTGTAATAATTTTCAGTCCACAAATCTGGACGATTGTCCACATCGACTGAAAACTCCAACACGAAAAATAAATTAAATTACATACGACTCTGACTTTGCACACTTAAACGACGGGCCCAGGAATTAAATCAGTACTTCTTGTAGAACATGATAATTAGATTTCATGCTCAAAAAACTTTCAATTGAATCTTGAATGTGTTCGCGCTCAGTAAAGCCTACTTCCATTTTCCATTGCAAAGAGTTGAACTTCCAGTAATTGTTTTTGAAATTCAATTTTAAAACGTAAGTTTTTACAAACAAATTCATGCCTTAAAACATCGTACTTATGCGCGCGAATATTTTGGTTAAACCCTAAATTCTCGAATTCATACAAATTTTAATTCCTGTACATTGCTCATAGAAGGGTTTTTAACGAAGGCAATTGATTACAAATATTTCCAATATGATGTTAACCATATTTCCTAATAATATTGGTGGTAGGTTAAAGCAATGCAAACTTTCAGGAACTGTTTCAAAAATAATAGTCAAAACTATTAATTTAGAATTCAAGTTTCACTATTTAAAAAAAATTATGATTCAAACTATTAACTGAAAATAGTTTGTATACATGAATTAAACCAGAAAATGAATATGAAACTCATATTCTTGTTCTGGGAAGTGGATTGCAGTCAATTGAATTATAATATTTAAGTTTTTGGCATAAAAACTAGCTAAATGTATATACAGGATGGCTGGAGATAAGTGTTTAACAAGTTTTGGTGATACACTACTTGATACTATTGACCACATAGTGTATATGTAATTGTTTTTGCTACCATGCTCTTGTTGGATTAATACATATTTAAAGATTTATTTCAGATATCGGTACTTGTGCATATAAAACTGAAAATTCATGAATATGCAAGCAAGTTTTGTTAGGTTTAAAACCATTTTCAGAATCAACATAAAATTTAAGACAGTAAGGATTTAAAATAATTGAGGATGAATAATAATAAATATTAAGAGATATAATTGAAAGTAAAAATGTGTAATCATTATACAAAAATTAAGAATATAAAAAGGTTTAAATCACACTTATGGTGTAGTTTGGAAGGTGTTTAATATAATTAAAAGCTTTCCTGGTAATTAATAATTTACAGCCTACATACAAAAAACATGGTTTGCTGAAATAAACACTGTACGGTATTACAGCTTGAAATACACAAACTGATAACATAATTAAGGTTTGATTATTCATGTTTACAACAAAATTCCAACATCATTCAACAAACATAAGATAAGTAAGATAAATGCGGGTCAGTAATTATTAGGTAGTACAGTAATAACCACGTCTTTTTCAAATCGGAAATATGCAGAAATACATTTTGTTTAAAGGTTTTGCAACGAGAAAGCGCTTGCCGCTCAGAGAGTAAATTATACTCGGTATCCTAAAACTTTAAGTTCACCGGTGTTTACCAGATTTTTCCAAAGTTTGTTAAAAACTTGTTCGTAGCAAAAATGTTTTAAAAAGATTGACTTGAAAATCGTGGTGGTTTATGTTTTGATCTTATTATACCGTACAGTACTTATTTCTGCAAACCATGGTTTTGTATGCATGCACGCTGTAAATACTCCTTCAAAGTGGAATAAAGGGAAGGTTGTATTACATTATTTGCAAGCTCATTTACTATCAAAAAGTGTTTAATTATATTTAACGCTTTCTAAACGTAAGAGAGGTTTCAACATTACAACCTTCTTAATTTGTGTACAATGACTGCAAATTTTAACTTCTAGCCATAACGTTTAATATTTTATATTGTTTCATCTCAATCATTGTAATTCATTCTTGTTTGAATTGTATGTAGGTTCTTAAAATGTGGTTAAACTTAACAAAACCTGCATGCATAGACAATAATTTCAGTTTTACGTGTACAAGTACATATTTCTTAAACAAATCTTAAAGTATATATTAATCCAAAAGCATGGTAGTAAAACAATTATATATGCACTATGTTGTTACTAGTACCAATAAATGAGATTATCACCAACAAGATTGTATCACTTACAACCAGCAACGCTTATACAGGGTGTCCCACGAAGAAACGGAGAAACTCTCAGGACTTGTTCTTCAGGTGAAAATAACAAAAACATTTCATATAAACATAGGACCGAAAACTCTTCGTTTCCCAGATATCCGCCATTTTGTTTTTGTGTACAAAATAACTCAAATCTAGAGAACGATTTGACTGATTGAGTTTAAATCTGGCATGAAGTTTAACCTAAAAATGATATATCTAAAAACAAATAAGTAATTAAATCCGATTATGCCCTTCAAAATGGCGGCTGTTTGAAAATTTCAAACCTAAATAACTCATAAACCGTACGTTTTAACGAAAAATGTCAAGATACCTTTTTTGTAGCCCTTTTGATTCCCTATCGGGTGGTGTAACCGTCAAAACAATAGAATCAAGGATAATAGCTAAGTTAAAGGTAATGACAGCAAATGTACATACAATATTGCTGTTTACTGTGTTGGTATAGTATGCCGGGTTGAACAAACCAATTATTATACATAACTTAACTATTATCCTTCATCCGATTGTTTTTACAGTTACACCATCCAATAGGGATTCAAAAGGACTACAAAAAAGGTGTATTGACATTTTTCATTGTGTTATTAATTTATTTTTAACGTGCTCACATATTATGCGTGAAGTTGAAGGATGCTTCCGACGCGTAGATAAGAACTACGACATAAGTTGCAAGACGGAAAAACAGGTGCATGTATATAACTTCATATAAATATACGTTAATTTAGTATTATACTATTGCAACTGGAGACGCAAAAATAATGTGTTTAACAACAGCTCAAAATAACTAACCAGGCATTGTACAAAACAAATTAATTGTTGATAATCTGAGACCGTGGGCAAACGTTATCTTTAAAAGAAGAGTGTGGCTATTCAAATAATCTAAGTAAAAAAACTTCGATAGTTTAGTTTCTAACATGAGCAGGAAACACTTGTATCCACAATAATTTAACTCGAAACTATTATGATGGCAAATTTGGAACCTTTGGAAATGTAAGGTACACAAACTTAGGTCACCATTGCTGTTTTATTTCTTTGTATACTATGGCATCATAAAAAAACATATAAAAAGTATATACTCCCAAAAACGCTTTATTTTCCAGATATCCGGCATTTTTGTGTTTAGTACAAAATAATTAATATCTAGAGAACAGTTTGACTGATTAAGTTCAAACTTGGCATGAAGGTTAACCTAAGAATGATCAATCTAAAAAAAATAATCGATTCTAAACAATCATGCATTTAAAAATGGTGGCTGTTTGAAAATGTCAAACCTAAATTACTCTAAAAATGTCAAGACGCCTTTTTTCTATGACTTTTGATTCCCTATAGGATGGTGTAACAAAACAATCGGATGAAGGATAATAGCTGAGTTAAAGATAATGACAGCAAAATTAATGTGCATACAATATTGCTGTGTTTACTGTGTTGGTATAGGATGCCTAGTTGAATAAACCAATTAGTACACATAACTTAACTATTATACTTCAACCGATTGTTTTAAGAGTTACATCATCCAATAGAAAATCAAAAGGGCTGCAAAAAAGTGGCTTGACATTTTTTGTTGAAATGTACGATTATTGAGTAATTTAGGTTTGCAATTTTCAAACAGCTGCCATTATGAAACGCTTGATTTGACAGAATCTATTATTTTCTTGAAATAGATCATTGTTAGGTTAAACTTCATGCCAAGTTTGAACTCAGTCGGTCAAACCGTTCTTTATATATGAATTATTTTGTACAAAAACAAAATGGCAAATATCTGAAAAACGAAGGGTTTTCGGGCCGATGTTTATATGAACTGTTTTCTTATTTTTAGCTACAGAATTAGCTACTGAGACATTGCCGCATAGTTCTGAATCACCCTGTATAACTAATGTAAGCTGTATGATATGTTTAAAGTTAGAAGTCATTGAAAATATACATTTCTTTACAATCTTGTTTTTTATTCGTTCTTAAAAAAAAGTACTTTGGCCTACAAACAAACAAACTATATATAACCGGGTCTATGTAATGCATTTAGGGATTTTCAACATGGTAAATGTACAGACGGAGCCTTATACTTCAATGTGAACAAAAGTGTATAACGCAAGCGCATGGTTGTCCCTATTGTTTTATTTATTGGTCTTATTTAGTGGAAATAAATTAAAAGCGTTATAGAATATTCAGCCCAAAGGTTTTGAGCATTCGTTTTGATCAAAGTTGTAAATATAACTTAAAGTATATTCTAGGCTTGGTTTTGTGTTGCATTTTGAGTGCTAATCAAACTTAACAATGTACATTATTATTTCTAAAATAACATCACAAAACATAACCAAACCTAACCTAAAAGCAGTAAACATAACCATAAAATTGCATCACATGTTGAAGTATTACAGCTGATGGACTAAATCAGCTGTTATGTGCTAGCAAATAAATTAATCAATAGCATATAATCATGCACATGCACTATACTATTTTGTTTCTCACGTATGTAAGTATGTATTCGCTTTTATAGGAATTGGTGTTTGAAATTCGATATGGCATGGAATATCATGTTTAACCGTATCAGGTTTTATTTCTAATGTCTTTACCCTAACTGTGTTTCACGTTCTTTATTCAATTAGCATAACTTTATTGAAAGGTTTAAAAGGACTAACAACTTATTAGCCGTCGGTTAAAACAATAGGCATGGTTAATCAATTGAATTTATACATCAAAGCAAAATAAATTCGATTCAACCGTTTAGCTGCCACAAAGTACTTATGAAGTTTTAAAGTAAATCCTCGTTACCCAGAAGACACTTTAAAAGAGAGTTTTTTTCAATTAAAAGTCTAACGGCAAAGTTTTTGTCGACAAGTTTTTAGTACATTAATAAAGTGCTTAAATGATTCATGAACAATTGGGAGTTAGATTTTAACTTGGTAGTGAATTTAAAGGAATTTATGTAATTCCACTTTATAACTTCTCTCATCTGTATAGCAATGTAATCCTCCTTTAAAAATTATGTTTGAATAAAATATATTTTTTTTTTTTTTTTTATTTAAATATTCGCAATTTACGAAAACATTCAACACTTGCTATTTTAATTTACTTAACACCGTAAAATATATTTCATCTTATATGTTTTTTTTTAGTTAGGGATACCTATTTAAAAATTCTCTCATTATTAGTATTGGCCAAGTAGCCAATTACTGATTTAAAACACAAGATTTTATTAAAATGTAATTATATTACCTATAGCCATGTTATGTTTGTAAAATAAATATTTTAGACAAGCAATTGAGACAGACCGGTTGATTCGAACCTTCTGAGTTCAGGTAAGTAGTTCTAAAAATAAATATTTAAGGTAATTTATATTACAGATAATGTTAATTTAATCTCAAAGATTCAAAAATCTACATTGAAATTTAATAAACTAATAATATAGGCTATAATATAACATATTTGAAACTATAAAATGCCTTTCAAACTTCTGGAAAAGTTTGTGTGATAATTATTATATTTGATTTTGTAGTGTTGTTAATAGCTAATATAGTGTTGTTAAGGAAGTGAAAATTAATTCCCACTGCTCTGTGGTAGAAATACATTAGATTTTACAATCAAAGCAAACCGATGATTATTTTTTTATTGTGTGCTCCTGTAAATTGAGTTTTGCTTCAGACATAAAGAGTCTTCAGTTGTTTCTCTAAGTTCAAAGTTTCAGCAAACTCACACTCAAATATTTTTGTACTTTGTTACTGCATTATTATTCAGTAACTTATTATTTAAACTTTATAACTGTTATGATTTCAATAAAAAAATATATTTTTTGCAATTATTCTTATTATGATAAAACATTAAAAAAACGGAAATTATATTTAAAATTAAAAGCTCTGAATTGATATTTGACGGTCTTGCGAATTTACAGGATTTTATTTTAACTGCCTTGGTTTAGAAAATTCGTTTAATAAATTCCTACTCTTAAATTCTAAAATAATTATGAACCAGTATAGAATTTATGTGATTACTGGTTTTTAAAATTAGTTTCTAATGATTAATTGATCAATTTTACATTAAATACTTGTAAAAAAACATAATTAGAAACAAACAGTGAGACTTAAACAAAACAGTAAATCGAAAACAAAAAGAAAAGTGCAAACTGAAGAATATGATGCAAACAAAATAATAATGTAAAAAAATAAGTTATAAACAAAACTCAAAGTGTAAAAGATATTACGAAATGTAAACTAGTATTATCAACACAATAAAAATCTAGATGGACAACATTAATATTAAATTCACTCAACATTGCTCATATAATATATACCGCTCACTAAATAGTTAGATTGTCTCCAGATTTTTAAGTAACAATATATTATCAGACCATAATTTAGAACATTATTGTTTGATCAATGTTATTTATTTCATTTAAAACATACAATTCTTTGATAAAGAACATAATCCTCAAGGGTAAACAGCTGAGAGACAAATTCCACACTCAATACAAATGTATTTATGTTGCTGAAATAAAATGCTAACCATCAGACTCATTTGGGAGGTGCTATTAATTTACTTTTTTAATAGTTTAAAAATATCTAGAGTATGTTTGTGTTGATGTGTTGAATACATTGCTTATATGACATAAACGACGTATATGTTTGCGTGTCTACTTGTTAACACTTTTACCCTATCACTTTCAACAAAATAATTTAAAAGACGTACATTTTAACACACAGTTAAAATTAACGCAAGCACAATAACCAAACACTGTGGGAGGGGAAAAGACTGAATTTTCTTCTACATATAATGTAAAACTCTTATACTAATTTTGGACACATTCAAAATTGATGTTAATATTTTCAATTTTACCAAAATATTTTGTTTGAAACTTTTTTTGTAACTACTCTTAGCGCAATTGGAAAATAAAACGTCATAGCTCCCATAGTTGGCACGGTGTCAAATCCCCTTCAAATCTGTAAAAGGTTTTTGACTATTCCTCTTTAGAGGAGGGGGTGGAAAATAAGGGTTTAAAGTAAAAAGCATAACTCCCTTAGTTGGCACAATATCAAATCCCTTTTAAATCTGTAAAAGGTTTTTGACTACTTCCCTTTAGAGGAAGGGATGGAAAATAAGGGTTTAAAGTAAAAAGCATTACTCCCTTAGTTGGCACAATATCAAATCCCTTTAAAATCTGTAAAACTTTTTGTCTATTCCCCTTTAGAGGAAGGGGTGGAAAATAAGAGTTTAAAGTAAAACATCATAACTCCCTTAGTTAGTAGAGTATCAAATACCTTTCAAATCTGTAAAAGGTTTTTGACTATTCCCCTAGATGAAGGGGTTTAAAATAAGGGTTCAAAGTAAAAAGTTTTTTTAATGGTTAAAGACACTCTGTACATACCTTATTCGTATTATCCAAACAAATTAATTGTATAAACAGATAAATGTAATGTCGTACTACTTTCAAGATGCTATTAGCATTGAAGTAGATTAATCAACTTTAACAAGTTTGAACCTAATTACTACACGAGGAACTTTGTCTTACAAATTGTTTTGTACAACCCAAAAGGAATTTCCATCGCTCTGCTTTTACTTAACTTTTAAGTAGACTTGAGTAATTTTCTGAAACTATTTAATTGTATGAATAAAAGCACATCTAAATAGATAATTTCAATTACATTTGATTAGGGTTAATTTAATAGTACAGATTTAATACTGACAAATATAAGACGAACTTAAAATATTGTCACAATAAAATTACTACCATTTATGATTAAATATTGCATTTATATAACATACATTTGCAAAGGCGTTGTTGCTAATGTACTACACAAATATAAAGTTTGACATTCTTTACTTTCTAAATTACTGTATTTATACATATAAGTTACCAAAATACTTGTAAATAAACTTATCAATCAACTAACATAAAAACAAATATTTTGTATGTTTAAGTAAAGAAATACATTTTTTACAAAATTATCTAAATAGAAAATCGAATCCTGATAAAACACTTAGTTGTGTGATAAATTAGTTAATGATAATGGTAAATCCTAATCAGGCAGTGTATTAAGAACTTCCTCATCACACAATTAAGGTTTTTATGTTGGTTCTTGTTTCATTTTTAGAAAGTAGTAAAAATGTTATTTCTTTAGTTATAAAAATAAATAAATGTGACTTAATTGTATTTTATATAAGTTGTATGAATGTGTTATAAATATATATATTCATTCAATGAGTATAACCAACTCCTTTAAAAGTGAGTTTACGTAAGTACGTCTGTACGTGAGTAACACAATAATACAACTCGTGCTCATTGTCGTGTAAAACAATAGTATATTTCATCACTAGGACCGAAAGTGACGCTTTTCGATACGAGCTCAATTTTAAAGACTTAGGCGAAGCCGAGGTCGGAAAATGAGCGAGGATCGAAAAGCCACTTTTGGCCGTGTGATGAATGATGCTTTTCATCACACTGTGATTAATAATATTAATAATAAATTTAATATATTATCAATTTTATTTTCAAAATAGCCTATCGTTTATCAGTAACATTGCTAAACTACAATGACAACATAGTTTACGTTTGCAGCACTAACTAATTATAGAGATCAGCTGATTTTAATATCAATAGTGATACAAATAAAAACCTTCCTTAATTCTAAGAATTTATCGGTATTGATTTTTAAGGAAAAGTTTACATTGTCTTCGCTGTTTTATTCTGCCCTTATGTTATCGCTTTCAACCGAAAATAGCCGCAATTTAAAAAAAAACATGAGTGTAATTAGTTCTAGCATTTTATTAGAATTCTTTTGCAGATATAAAACCTAGCGCATTCGAATCCTGACGTCCAATAACCTCTATAGGAACATGTAGGTTATGTAACCTATCCAACGAATAGGCCATATTTGATATTGTTTATGTATTTCTGAAATAAAATAATAATTATAATCATTAGATAATTTATATTACTTTACAGAAATGCAAAGAATGCAGAAACTGGTGAAAGGTTTTAAGAACGGTTAATAACAACGCAAAAATAATTTTTTAGTTACGTTTGGTGTTTGAATAAAGAAAAAAGTTGAAAATTATACCACCTGATACATTGTTAATGATTTATGTTTGTTAAATCTTATCTTATTAAACGAGCAATTCTTGTATATTTTATACTTAGTGACTTCAAATGAGGTATATAAAAGAAGTTCAAAGTTTAAATTTTATGCGCATTTTTCCGAGTTTATGCGCATTTTTGCAGACATAAGAATTGGCGCATTCGATTCCTGACATTAAAAACCCCCTATATGCAAATACTCATCAAAATCGTTAAAGCCGTTAGCGAGATGCCCGAAATAAATTTATAAACAAATATACAATATTTGGTCGTTTAATAAGGTAAGATTACTTAATATTCACCTTTGGGTAGTCTACCAAAGAAATGAACGGTATAGACCAGTTTCCTTTCTGAAGGGAGTAAATTCAGTTTTAGAATCAAAGCAAAGCTATAATTGGGTCATGATTGTGGGCTCATGTAAACTCCACGTAATAACAGACGGAGTGTCTTCAATTATTCTAATTTAACGATTCAACCAACATACATCTGTTTCAAATTATGCAGCTGACTATAGTAAATGTTTGCAACCACTATGCAAAGTAGGTCACCAATTAGTTAACAGAAAACAGACTATATATGAACTTGTTAATATAGTGTATTATATTAAATAAGTTCATATTTAATCTTATGAAATCTTATGAAATTGTTATTTGAAATTGAATTTCAAACGAACTTTGGTTAAATAAATAATTTTGTTTACTATTTTTTATTTTTTTAAACTTATTTATAGTACACTAAACTTCGGGAACTCTCAAACAAGAAATGTCTTCACAGAAATGTCTGCAAAAAGATTTTTGTATATCGTTTATTCAATTTTTAAATAATACACTTATTAACGGTAATGTGTTCTACAAATCTAAAATCCTTTTAAAGTTAATCAGCTTTCTTTAAAAGACAATCGTGAACTTTTCTCCGTCCATTAAACATTTAACAAACATCTTTTTAATGCTGCACATAAATGCTGCATGAACAATGGGGCAGCTGTTTTTAAAGTCAGTAGAAAGAGCATTTTACAGGGTCTACTAAATTCCAGTTTGCTGCTTTCTACAAAATGTAATCTTTCTTTTTAAAAGATTTACGCATCAAAGCAGAATAAAATCTTTGTTGTTACTTTCTTGAATTGAGAGTTTCCCAGGAAGCAAAAATATCTTCTCTTTTCCACAGCTATACGTTATATTTTTTAAATGATTAAGTACATTAAAGTATGTAGATTAACATAAAAAAAAGTTTACCAGTCTATCGATTTCCCAAAGTCGAAAAAAATAGGTTATAATTTGTTTTTCGATTATCCTTAATATTTCAAGCTGGAATGAAGATAGAGGAAAATAAAAAATACCACCGTGTAGCAAAGGTATTTTTCAACAAAAAAGGTCATATGTATTTATTTCGTCCGAGCAATGGTTTGTCTGGAAAAAAATCGATAATGCAGGTATGTATTTTGCAGCAGGGGAAATCACTAAAAGGGGACATCTTATTCATATATGAAGCGTTGGCTCATTCTAAATTGGCCGAATTTTAATATATCGAATTGAAACTTGACATAGGAGTTAAAATGTATATTTTAAACATTTATGCTGAGTCTCAGCTTGTTATCTTGAAAATTACCCGATCTAGGAGTCGATTTCGATTATCGATTTTACTAGTACCGGACTCACGAACTAATTTCAATCTATTCCAGTTTCGTCAATTTTTGGAATATCAACATCAAATTTGTTTTACAAGTTGAGTACAACAGTATAAATATTCTTAGTAAGTATGAACGATTTTTTTCATGTCATTTTTAAAAACGAGGCGCTTGAAAATGGTCTTCGTTTTACCTATCTCGTTTTAACTATAACACCTTTGGATTCAACTACTCCATCTTCGACATTTTTTAACATATCGATTTGAAAATTGGTACAGAAGTTAAAAACACAATTGTTTTTTGCTGTACTTATTTTAAAAACTAGATTTAAAAAATTGACTAATGTGCAGCCGATTAACTCAAGCGTTTTGATGAAAAATCTAAAACGGTCTAAAAGTATACTTTTTTAAGTTACTTGTGCTTTAAAAAGTAAATAATAAAAAAGGTTTATACTCCTTGATCTTGTTTGAATCTATATATTTAACTTGTAAAAAAACTTTCAGGTTGATATTTTGAAAATTTTCTAAACTGGAGCTGTTTAAAATGAATTGGTGGGTCCGGTATCCTAAAATCAAGAAACCCATTATTAAGTCAAGTGGCTCTAGATCGGTTAATTTTCAAGATAACAAGCTGAGACTCAGCATAAATGTTTAAAATATATATTTTAACTCCTATGTCAAGTTTCAATTCGATATATTAAAATTCGGTCAATTTAGAATGAGCCAACGCTTCATATATGAATAAGATGTCCCCTTTTAGTGATTTCCCCTGCTGCAAAATACATACTTGCATTATCGAATTTTTTCCAGACAAACCATTGCTCGGACGAAATAAATACATATGCCCTTTTTTGTTTAAAAATACCTCCCCTACATGGTGGTATTTTTTATTTTCCTCTATCTTCATCCCAGCTCGAAATATTAAGGATAATAGGGGAAAAAAATGATAATCGATTTTTTTTTTGACTTTGGGAAATCGATAGACTGGTAAACTTTTTTTATGTTAATCTACATATATTAATGTACTTATAAAAAAAAATCAGCCGTATTGCAAATTACTGGAACTTTTGGTATAAATTGGCCTCTACCGACTGGCCTATATGTATTTCATTTAAGAATTTTGCTCTAACAAAAGTTTCTGCACTTTTATTTACTTTTTTATTTTAAAACATATAATATATGTAATTAGTTGCATGTATTATATCTTATATTTGTTGACTTTTAGAAATATTTATAATTGATTTCATTTTGTATTTAGTCATTGAGACAACTCTTGTTTTGTTAAATAATTAAAATAATTAGATCATGCAGCTGATGTGAGTTGAGTGAATTTACAAAATTAAGTGTACATGTATTAGGGTAAACTATTTCCCAACTATTTACGAAATTGGTCTAATCACGAAGACGTTGATAGCTGACGTTTGCAACTCGACCTTGATGCCTAGGACTTTAGACTGCCCTGGCGAGTTTGCATTTCGACCTTGCGGCCTAGGACTTTAGACTGCCCTGGCGA
>JAGFPH010004162.1:58903-70116 GCA_018207615.1 Philaenus spumarius
ATACATGTGAATTTAAAAACATCTGCTTTGTTTACATTAAAACATTTGGTATTAAATAAATAAATTACAAACATAAAACAGCTGTTCTGTAGTTTACATTAAAACATTTGATCTATACTAATACTAATCATACTAATTATGCTAATTATTATTATTAATATTATAAAGAGGTAAAGTTTGTTTGTTTGTTTGTATGTAGGGGGTAATCTCTGGCTCTACTGAACCGATTGAAAAAATAGTTTTACTAATAAAAAGGTACACTATCCCTGAGTAACATAGGCTATAATTAATTTCGGTAAAAACCTTTTTTTATTTCAATATATTTGTAAATTTAGTCGGAAAAAAATCTTAGGTTAGGTCTAGGAATCATAAATCAACACATGTATTTACAATTAATACCATAGCAACCAATTGAATAAAACAACAGAAAACATAGCTGCTTTAATATTTCCATTAACAGCTGATTTCAAAATTTGAAGCAATTATTTTTGTATTTCCACCTTTTAGGTTAGGGTTTTAAAGTGTAAACCTGAGCCTTGCTGGTTCTTTTAACCATTATTAACTGCTGTTATAAAATATAAGAAATAATTTGGTTTGAACATTTAACAATATTTACCATCTTAGTTTTGAGGTTATTATTAATACTACACCTTTATTATAAATAAAACATAACATATGTTTTTAGAAGGTACCATTGGGGGTTGGCGTGCGGAGCACGCAGGGGTCTCCCCTAGTCTATATATATAAAAGCGAAATACCACTCACCCGCTCATCACGATTTCTCAAAAATTACCGAACGGATTGAAATGAAATTTGGTATGTAGCTTACTCTAGGGCCATTGGTGGTCACTAAGAAAGGGTTTGAAAAAATTCGAAATTTTAGTGGGGGTTTGGGGAGATCAAAGTTATTAAATCACGATTTCTTCAAAACTACCGAACGGATTGGAATGAAATTTGGTATGTAGGTTCCTCTAGGGCCATAGGTGCTCACTAAGAAAGGGTATGCAAAATTTGAAAATTTTAGGAGAGGTTTGGGGGGATCAAATTGAATGAAACCCTGTGGTTTTATTCCTTACTTTGCATTAATTACGTTGAAAAAATGATAGAAAATAAAAAGAATATACGAATTACAGAAGTCGCATAGAGGGGACATAACTTAACGCTTGTTAATCAAGCCACGAGAATTTATAAACTAAAATCATAATTTCAGATCTTTTATTATTATGACAATAGTGCTTTTATTATTTAAGATCTATATATATATAAAAGCCAAATGCCACTCACTGACTGAACACTTAAAAATAATACAATTACGTTAAAAAGACTGAAAATACAAACCACCACGGGCAACGCCGTACAGGTCAGCTAGTAGTTTATAAAATGATTAAATATGCCGACCATATAAAAAATCTAACTATTTTTTGCAATTATTAAATAACAAATTTGTCAAAACTTATATCTTCAATAATAAAAAACAGTTGCAAGTATAACTATACGATAAAGCTATAGAATTCTGTGGGTTAGGTAGAGCTACATTCCAAACTAATATGAAGTTCTTCAAATACTGCTACGGAGCAAAGTAGGTCAGCTGTATGCAACTAATGTGGGTGATAAGAAACAGATGTTACCTTTGTAATGTTTAGAAATTTATGCACCAAACACAGAACTTCACGTAATGTTTTAGAGGGTTCATTAGCATAAGTCAGCAGCAATGTTAAGTAATGGTTTGTTCAACTTCATTGTAACAGTTTTATTTGTTTCTTCTGAGATAAAACAGGATAGTTTTCCCATCAAACGTTATTTAGGGCACACAATTGTAACAGATCAACGATCTGCAATGCACTCATTAATACAAGTACTCTGTAATATCACTTCATATTAACTATTAACGTTGTCACAGCTTGCGATTGATTTGAATTTTTTGCTGAAACATGAAGAATGTTACGAGTGACGTTACGCATTTGAGTTGAAATCACAGCTATCGACTGTTACAGAGCAATGCACTAAACACAATGAATTAGTGGCGATAGTGACTTTTGCAACTCAACTGTGTAACTATAAAGCCTAGCACCCTCTAATGTTTCAATAAAAACTTGATAGAGCAGCGATGTAACGATGCAATAGCTCGAAATTTGCAGCGGACATTTTGCACAACTGTGTTGCAGCCCGATGAGAGTACAAGCAGCGTAATAAACTAGCATAAAAAGTATATTTCACATACTTTAGGAAACCGTGAACACTGTTCCGTTTACTCGGCAAACGGATGAAAAGACATAGAAGGAGCTGATTGGACGGTAGACTGCTTACGTATTGTGACATCTTTTCATAGCAATTTCGTATTCACCGAGCCAATTTCACAGTACCGATTTATATTATTTTGAGAGTAGTGGTACACTTTATTAATACAGTTCGAACAAAATGTTTGGTAAGTTGGTAAAGGTATCTTATCAACGTATAAAGATTGGGATGACAAACAAGCTTGGAAGGAAATGCAATCATTAATATTTAATTAGTTAGTTAGTTCTCATCAGATTTCAAGAATTATCAGGGATCTTGAAAATGTAATAATAAGAAGGCTGCTGAAAGTTCTCAACAATGCCAGCGCAGTAAAACAGAAAAAACGTAAACAATTTGTGTGACTAACATTTATTTATATCAAATATCTAGAGCTATTTCATTATATTTAATAAAAGATAAGTACATACTGTGATAGATATACTTATGTACTATATAATGTGAGTGGGTTGTGAGTTAGTGTGTGACTACTACTGGGGTGACCCTAATCAATAAACATTTGATTCACATACTACCTATGAGACTAGAGATCTTCTTAAGCGATTCATAGAAAAAAAGCTCTAGGGTTTTGATAACTCGTGTTAAAGGGATAAATATTTTATAATTGTTTATGGGAACAAAACAATAAATATTAATTCTTAAAATTCTCCTAATGGTAGAGAGCTAAAATTGTGTTGATTTATTTCTTAAACGATTCATAGAAGAAGTAAAAGTCTGGCATGTCTATGACTATCGTCTAAGGGGTGCATATTGGGTCACCGTAAACAACACATAAATTCCAATAACATCCCATAAACCTAGAAATCTAAAATTTAGCACAAGTTATTTATAAGTGCATAAGGAAGGGCACCACTTGCATTGCTTCTGTTAAATGGTTATGGCACCTAACCAAGTAATACTAATTCTATTAAATTTTCACAAATCTAGAAAGCTGTAATTTAAATGATAAATATAAACACGAAACTTTCATATTCAGATTAAACTCGTTTAAGCAGTTTATACGGAGTACACAACCATTATTAAATCCTTCGTTTTTTTGTGAAGTAAAGAACTTAAATTTGATGCAATTATTTTTTAGTTTAATAAAGAAGAAGACTAAAACAATATTTTTTTAAAATTATTCTAGAGGGTGTAAACGAGAAACAACCCATAAAAAAAATCATATTTTTTGTATCTTATCATGAACCATGAAGTTAGAGAGCTGAAATGTACATATATTTCTATGATTATACATCGACAAGTGAAACCACTCTCATTTCGGTGACTTGCGTCAAAAAGATAAAAATGGGTATCCCTAAAATAAATATTAAATTCTACTAACTTAACATAAAAGTTCAAAATTAAAATGTGGCAAATATTATCGTTACATAAGATAGAAAACCTACTGCTACTACTACTCAATAACACTAATTTGTAAACTTTTGTTTATAGACGAGACACCTGAAATTTGGCGCATATTATTTAAAGTGGTTACTAAAACGTAAACTACTTTCATTTCCATTACTTGCATCCAATAGGTGAATTGGGGGTAATTATTGTTACATATAAAAAATCTATAACAACAACAAACATTGTTACTATCCTCGAAGCAGGGATTTTGGATGATACTATGCATACACACAATAATAAAGGTTTTTATATTGTTTAATTGTGTTATCGAATTTCCAAAGGAAAGATGCAGGAATAAGCACCAATCAGGGGCACCACAACATGATTTGGGGGGTCATTGAAATTTGAATATTTGTCAAATATGTATTTGTGTGTTCGTACTCTAATGCCCTGTTTTATTTTCCGCTTGAGTAACCACAACAATCCAACAACCGAAAGCTTTTGACAGGTTAACTTTTTAGAGATTTTTCGTACTGGCATTAAACGTTTTGAGGTTTCATAAAAAAAATAAATATAGGGTGTTATTCTGCACATTTGGTTTTCTACACGACCTTATCTGGTCCTCCCAAAATCGATCAAAACTAAAATACCATTAAAGTACCTATTTAAGACCCACTTGGGGTATTTTACACAAGGTCGAGGTGCAAACTCGTTAAGTGATTTTTTCCGCTGCGAACATGAATAAGCAAGTCGTGAACAGGGGCTGGAGGCTGAGTTAGAACCTTTTCTACTAATACCAGGTGTCTTAAAAGTCCCCCCCCCCCTTTAACTTTTGTGTTTGTTAAAACAAACAAATATCCTTTGGGAAACGATACTAACTTATCCCAAAGTATCTTTTGCAGCAATCGGAAAATTTGAGTGTCCCATAAAAATGGGGGATTTTGGGGGCAACTCAAAATTTTTAAAAGGAAAGTATTGTCATGTGATACCTAATTTTAAAGGTCTATTTAAGACTAGAAAAATTACATAAAGAAAATAAAAATCAGACAACCCAAAACAAAATGGCGGTCCTAAACGTGTTGAAATAAATCGACACAAAGTGGCTAATATCTCGAAAAAGAAGACTTTATAGAAAACATTTCAAGAGACAAAAAATTTGTATTTCAAAGTCTTTGGCCTAAAAACTTGCTTCCAAATCGATTTCGTAAATTTTATTTTTTACGAAATTTTCTAAGCTGTAGGAGTCGACTTAAAATTGACGAAATCAATTTGGAAGCAATATTTTAGGTCAAGCACTTTGAAATAAAAATGTTTTGTCTCTTGAAATGTTTTCTAAAAACTCTTCTTTTTATAAGCCCGTCTCAACTTAAGTTGAGGCAATGAATACTTAACACTTATAAGAAGCGAAACCGTAGTGCTTTTCAGGGCGACGCTTTTGAGTCCCTAAGATTTTCTAGTTCACTGATACTAAAACAGGTTTCGCTAGCGTCAACGCGGTGGACTGTACTTCTTTCCCAGACTCGGACTGTACATTTCTCCCCAACTTGGAGTTTGGATCGTTGACACACCCCACCCCATCATACCCCGTCACTTTCACTCGTGCTAATTTCCAATGTTTGGGACTTTTGGGTTGACACATTAGGTTCCACCCTGACGGATGGCTTTGGTTGTTTTTCTTTCGGAAAAATACATAACTGCATTATCGATTTTTTCCAGACAAACCATAGCTCGGACGAAATAAATACACATGACCTTTTTTATTGAAATATACCTCCCCTACACGGTGGTATTTTTTATTTTTCTCTATCTGCATCCCAGCTCGAAATATTAAGGATAATCGGGGAAAAAATGATAATAGATTTTTTTCGACTTTGGGAAATCGATAGACTGGGAAACTTTTTTTATGTTAATATACATACTTTAAGGTACTTATAAAAACAAAATCAGCCGTATTGCAAATTACTGTTAGTTGTAACCTACAACGACTGGGCTAATATTTTATACTTTTTATTTGCTTAACAATGTTTAAATAAATCAAAAGTTAAAAAAATATTGGTTTGTAATGGTTTATCCAGTGAAGCCTTACAATCATCTATTATAAGTAAAATATAATTGGATTAAGGCTAAAATATAACAATGCGTTTAAAATCATAGTAGGCGTAATTATAAATCGGCTAAAAGCTAACATAGCTAAATTAAATGATAATTTTATTTAGGTATAGGCCTATATTATTTCTAAAATATATTCAGCGAGTTAATATTTTCAACTGTTTCTTATTACTGGTTTGTCTATTCCTGAAAAAAAAGTTTTAATATTTCACAGCTTATATATATTTGAGACTGTCTGGGTTTGTTCAGGGAAATTTTCTTCTTTCTAAAACAAAAGCTATGCTAAACCGTAGTTTTGACCACTTAGGAAAAGGAGTACTTTTGACCACTTAAACGTCCGCGCGCATTATTATTCCATAAGAGCCCATGTTAATTCGGCACAACAATGGGTTGTATAGAACGCAACCTTAAGGGGAATTTTTCTTGTTCTCACAAACATGCGGTTTTAACTATACATTTTTCCTTTAAGATATGAACTAACCATACACATAGTACGTAAAAGATGTTATCAGATACGGGGAGAAAGTATGTAAATATAGATTGCCTTTCTTTTACGAATAATATTTAACTTTTACAAATGTATATGTTAAAGAGAAGTAATATTTTTTTTTGGTTTTTATGTAATATGCTGTAAATATAGATTGCCTTTCTTCTGCCAATAATGTTTACCTTTTAGTAATGTAAATAGTAATGTAAAATATTTTAAAGCTGCAATTATTGGATTTTTTTGTACGTAATTTGCTGTAAACGTAGATTGGCTTTCTTTTGGCAATGACAAGTAACTTTTACTAATGTAAGTATTTTAAAGCAGAAATTATTTTTTTGTTTTGCATGTAATTTGCTGTAAGTAGATATAAATTGCCTTTCTTACTTTCTATTTACAATGATTTATAAACTTTCAAAATGTATATATTTTAAAGTTGTATTCATTGATTTATTTCGTATTTAATTAAATGTAAATATGGAATGTCTTTGTTTTGCCTACTGAAATATGCATTCTTAACATGTAATTTGTATTTTAAAAAGAATTTTAACGATCATGTCCATAAACATTTATAACATTTTCTGAATTACAGTGGGTTATATTGTAGTTTAGTAGAAATGTGTAATTTGTTTGACATAGACATTAAATTTGCAGTTGTGTAATTGTAATTTTGTTTTTTCAGTCATAATTGAAATTATAAAAATAAATCATTGTGCTTTCAACTTGATGATTTGAGTATTTTTTTAGAACCAATAATAGTTTACAAAAATACGGTTTTTATATTAGCACAAACTGAGATGTTAAGTTTGCTTTATTTTATACAATTATTTTTTTATTAATCTCATAATGTTTTAACTTTCATTAATCATTGTTTTTACGTTAAATATATTGTTTCCATTATGGACAATTTCAAGAGTCTGTGCAGCCTTATCGCAATATTGGATCTTTGTTAAATGCAAAGCGGAAGCAGTCGGAATTACTTTATTTTTGGCTTAAATTATATCTGTCGGCCTATTTAATCCTTATGGGGCAAAATCCAACTTGGAGCTATATAGTCCTACAGAATTTTGACACTTCGATATTATCTACTGGGGTTGGGACGGTTGGGGGTGAAAGAGAAAGTTGTTCATGTGTGTTGGCGAGAGAGACAGATATATTCGCCGCTCGGCTGGTGCATCGAAATTAAAAACCTTCCAATTCATTCCTCACTCTCGGTCTCGGCAGCCCGCAAAAAAGACTGGTGGCGCTCGGAGTGAATTTTTGGTAAACTACCAACTACTGTTCCCTTTTAGTGCATAAGGTTTCGCTTCTTATAGTGTTAAGTATTCATTGGTTGAGGCAAGCGGTGTCCTCCTACGAACGCCCTGTCCAACGAGCGCCATGTCCATCTAGCGCCCATTCTCGGGTTGACGAGGGTCAGAGAGGGGTTGACAGGTCTAGGAGCTTTCCAACGAGCGCCGTATTTCTGTGTCACTCCCTTCGACCACCTGTAGTTCTTGTAGTATTTACTTCTGACCTAAATATGAATCCCCTAAATCAGCTACAAATGTTATAAAACCCTAAATTAAACGTAATATAAGCATGCGTATACCATGTGCGATGATTCGTGACAGGCCCAACTTGATTTAGAGGTGCCTTTGATTATAAGTGGGCACGCAATCCTGGCGCTAACAATGAACCTTTTCGCACTTTTCTTCCACTAATAGAATATTTAAGAGGTATTAAAGTTGACATTTTCTTTAAACTATTCAAGTTATATCTAGAAATATTAAATCCGCTTTTGAGGGGGGATGCGGAATACTACCCCCCGGAAAACTACCCCCCAGGTGAAACGTGACGTCACGAAATCTGCCAACTAACCAATATGGGAGCCGTGTCCGCGACTGGAATACTACCCTCCTCTTTTTTAGTCCTCTAGTTTTTTTTTATTCTAATTATATCGAAACTTGAGTGTGCGTGACTGGAAAACTGCCCCCCTGATCTCTGACGTCAAAATAACGTAGGAACCTGCTTGGGGTGGTAGTTTTCCGGGGGGTAGTATTCCGGCGACCCTTTTGAGGGACATGACCTAATACTGGCATATTAAATTGTTTATACACGTGCTTATAACACGTATGGCACTGCTTACAAAAATTACCGTTTAATTTAGGACAGAATTGAGGTGTTTCATATTTAGGTATCTACAACTTACTAGAAGCAGTGATTCAGTAAATAGCACCTGGTAAAATACCAAATAAAAATTTGGGAGGTATTTTGTTTAAGAATATTTTTGGAAATAATTTGTTATATTTTTATCATTTTTTAGTTCTAGTTTTACAAATCCGACAACGGCTATTGAAATAACGTTACTGTAATATTATAAACTATATATCGTTGCGATTATCTATAAGAAAGGTTTTAAATACAAGCATATGGGTCATATTTAAGGAATGTTTTTCGATGTCACTGATCGTTTCAATTCATCGATCAGTAAATACTAACAAGTACAGGTGGTCGAAGGGGGTAACACAGAAATGCGGCGCTCGTTGGATAGCTCCTAGACCTGTCAACCCCTCTCTGACCCTCGTCAACCCGAGAGTGGGCGCTAGATGGACATGGCGCTCGTAGGACAGGGCGCTCATAGGAGGCAACCGAGGCAAGCAGGGTGGGTAATTAGGGTCGGTTTCAACCGTCATAAAACCGACCCTTATTAATGCCGCCTGAGTGAACCTGTAGTACACTCTAGTATAAAATTGCAATTCAGTATGTCTTAAGTCAAAATGAAAAAACGATATCATAATTTCGTTTCATGATATTTTCCAGATAATTTTGATAACAAATTTGATTACATTTGGCCAACTTTGAGCTGTACTAGCATTATAAACTTTCTTAGTTGAATCAACATTACTAATACGGTTTACAACAATAAAGCCACACAAATGTACTAGAGAAGTTCATATTTAAATCTATACTATTATTATAAAGAGGTAAAGTTTGTTTTTTTGCTTTTTTTTGTTTGTTTGTATGTATTGGGTAATATCTCTGGCATTACTGAACCGATTGAAAAAATAGTTTTACTAATAAAAAGCTACACTCTCCCTGAGTAACATAGGCTATAATTCATTTCGATAAAAACCTTTTTTTATTTAAATATTTGTAAATTTAGTCGGGAAAATTCTTAGGTTAGGCCTAGAATAATAAACCAACACATGTATTTACATTTATTACCATAGCAACCAATTGAATAAAAAAAACAGATAATATAGCTGTTTGCTCCAATTAACAGCTGATTTCAAAATTTGAAGCAATTATTGTTGTATTTCTAGCTTTTAGGTTAGGGTTTTAAAATGTAGACCTGAGCCTAGCTGGTTCTTTTAACAATTATTATAACTGCTGTTATCAAATATAAGAAATAATTTGATTTGAATATTTATCATTATTTACCATCTTAGTTTTGAGGTTATTATTAATCCTACACCTTTATTATAAATAAAACATAACGTATTTGTAATTTTATTTTATTTACGTCAATTTCCTAGCCTTAAATAGACCTTTAAAATAAGGTATCACATGAACATACTTCCTATTTAAAAATTTTGAGTTGCTCCCAAAATCCCCTATTTTTAGGGGACACTATAAATTTCCGATTGCTTCAAAAGATACTTTGGGCTAAGTTAGTATCGTTCCCCAAAGGATATTTATTTGTTTTAACAAACACAAAATATAAGGGGGGAACTTTTAAGACACCTGGTATATATTGTACTCGCAGTCAGATATTCAGCACTTTCGTAAGTAGACTAATTTCCAAAATAGTTGGTGAAAAACTGTAACATATGAACTCAATTTTGGAAATTCATTCAACTCACGTCAGCGGTTCAGCTGCGTGATCAAATTATTTTTAGTTGAATTAAAAAAATGTTGAAACCCAATTATTTCATAAATAGTATATTATATTAGAAAAATACATTATTTTTACTATATTTCCATCAAAAAATGTATTCTTATTGAAACATAAAATATAAATACGTTTAAATATTAAATTTTAATAAATATTTGAGCAGTTAGAACAGTTAAAACCTGTACGAGGATGGCTTGCAGTGTAATGGCTATATGTATAATTCAATATTTTAAAATTAAACAGCTAATCAACAAATGTATATAAAAGGATAAATACGTTTTTCAATGTTGTAATTATAAAATAACAAAGCATTTCTGAGTTCATTAAATAATTAATTATTTAATTTATACTCAATCACATTAAAACTCATTTTAATAGTAGTTTGATTATATAAAACAGGTAAATTGTTAATAAAGTAGTACGTTCTTCCACCATGATTAACATTGATGCTAATGATATTAAATTCTAATTTTATTGAGCTGTATTGCCAATACTGTTGCAGGGTTTATTTTTGTAACACTGGGAATATAATCTAGGTACATCAGGAAATGATAAAAACTTTATTATTCAGAGTATCAAAGTGTGTCACTAAATTCATTACATGTTTTAATTATTTCCTAAGTAATCAGCTATTTATATTATTCATTTATTGTATAATGTTGAAAACATTAACCTTGTTTTGAGCATTTTATCATAAACTCATTCCATTTATCGAGGAAATTGTGTTCGCGTAAGCAATGAAAACTGACTTAAGTCAACATCATTGAACTGGGATTTCGTCAACTAATCCTTGCAGAATGTTAAAAAAATGTTTTAACCTTGAAAGCTAAATAATTCGACCACGCAGCTGAACCGCTGACGTGAGTTGAGCAAATTTCCAAAATTAAGTTTATAGACCGATATTTTAGGGTTTCGACCAACAATTTGGGAAATAGGTCTATTCACGACGGTGCTGAATAGCTGCAAAATGGTTCGCACGCCATTCCGCATATTGGGAGTATCTTCAATAGCACAAAGCATTGCGTGCTTCGCACGCCATTCCACATATTGGGATTGTCTTCAATACACAATACATTGCGTGCTTCGCACGCCATTCCACATATTGGGATTGTCTTCAAT
>JAGFPH010004162.1:74187-84906 GCA_018207615.1 Philaenus spumarius
TACAGACATACAGACATACATACATTTCGAACAAATTTGCACCAAACACGTCAATTAGGTCTTTATAGATGCACGTAAAAAGGTTTTCAAAACTTTTGAAAAACAACCCCCTTTATGGCCAAAAAACCCCCAAAAATCAGTTATTATTATTATTATTAGCTAAACGAGAATTTTTAGAAAGATGCGGGTTTTTGTATATGGTAGGGCACATTAAAGGCTACAAATTAGCCAAATTTTATCAAAATCGTTAGAGCCGTTTTTTTATAAAAAAATAATAACTGATTTTTTGGGGGTTTTTGGCCAAAAAGGGGGTTGTTTTTCAAAATTGTTCAAAACCCTTTTTCGTGCATCTATACAGGCATACTGGACATGTCTGGTGCAAATTTAGTTGAAATCGATCGAATAGTTTTCTCTCTAGCTTTGTCTACATACAGACATACAGACATACAGACAGACATACAGACATACAGACATACATACAGACAGGCATTTTGTAAAAACCACTTTTTTGGACTCAGGGGGTCCCAAAACGGATATTTCCACAAAAATCTCAACATCGATTTTTTTTGCGATCACTATACTTTCTCTATACTATAGTATAGTGAGAAAGTAACAACGTAAAAGCCTTTCTGTATTATAATTCAAACATCTGTTGTTACATATTACAAATAAAACAGCTGATTTGGATCATAAGCTTCAACAAATTTATGTTACGCCTATACTGAAACAACACATTTCTTGAAATCATTTATGTTTTATTACCATAGCAATCTACTTGATAAATTTAGAATCGGTTTATTTTTGTACTACCAACATTAGTTTTCAGGTACGATTTTTATCGCTCTATATATGAAAAAAATCCTGTCATTCACACACAAAACAGGTATTCGACCGAACCTGGTAGTATTCACCATCACCTCGCTAAACCTATCCAAGTGCCTCTGTCCTGATCAATCGTAATTTAGGTGAAAATATTATATTGATCAATATTGTAATGTATTTACATCTGTTTTGCGTCAATAGATATAAAGATAAATATTAACGGTCAAAATTAGTTTCAACTTGATTTATTCAAAATATAATCAACGATCAAAATTTCAAGTCTAAATTCAGAGAAATACAAATCATGTAAATATTTTTGTTGTTAGGCTATTATTTAGTATTAATGTAGTACGTATTAATTTAGTATCAAATACTGATTATTGTTCATAATATTCAAAACAAATCAGATGTAATAAATAAACTGACTTCAAATGTCTGGGCATTACTATGGTAAACCACAGACTGTGCAATATGATATGCATCGGATGGTTAATTAGGATTTCAGTTGAAATATAAGAATTCCCTCCATGGAAATGCATCATAAGGAGCTGATCTACTTTCATGATTTATGTTCTCCGGGGAAATTAGCTCAAATGACTTTGTGTATCCTGATACCCATATATTTCTAATACTGTCAAATATTTTGTGAAATATGGATATAAATGGCTTAACAAGATTGACGGCGTCTTCAAGATCATCTTCACTGTTTTAGCAAAAAAAGAAACAACTAAATTGTGCATGCCTCAAATAACATTTGTGTTGTAGTAATAATAATACTTTATTGAATATAATCTACAAAAATGTTTTCAATATATAAAAGTCATATCTTGGTCCAAAGACGGTCAGAGGTGTTTCCGTTCCAAGTCATATTACTTTTTACTCAAAGGAAAAGAAAAACAAAAGAAAAAACTGAAAACATAACGACGGATTAAAATGTTTACAATTCATATCAACTAAAAATTACACTATACTCAGTAGGAAGAAAAAACATACAAATATCAGAGAGGGGGATTTTTTATTTGTGAGTTCCGGTCTAAATAATACTTGTTCTATTTTGTGTGTTAGATACGAAGCGAAATAAATCGGTTGCTAAATTAGTGTTGTTTACGTTTTTATGATTGGGTACAGTTGTTAATATATACAAGACACTGTTTTGATTTTGTATACACTGGTAAAAGTTTACACCAAATTTGAACTCAATATATTATCTACTTTCAAAGGTATTAAGTTTTTCCCCCCGAAGAGTTTTTGAGAAATACTCTGTTGTTAATGTCTGTATTTTTAAGTGAAAACTTCTTATGGCGCCTTAGGCACTTTTTCAGACTGGTAAAAATCTCTGATCTCGCATGATCGTCAGATATTATTCGTCATCGCCTCTGTATTTACAAAAGAGAGATAGCACTAAATAACTCAATCCCAATACAGTCAACGGTAGCATAGTGGTCAGTATCCCCGCCTGTCACGCGGTAGACCGGGGTTCGATTCCCCGCCGGGGAGGAATATTCTTTTTTTTTACAAAAAACTCATTGCAACTCCAGAAATAGGTAAGATAGTTCAAGTTTGATATAAGCGATAATTTTCAAAATGTCGACAATTATAAATGTTTAAAGTGGAATATCTTGGAAACCGTTAATATAACAAAAAGTATACAAGAGACAACACATTTTGTTTTCAACGTCAGACAAAATGGGTTTTTTCGTTTCTGTAGGTCAAAGCATAACTGAGTTATCTAGAAAAAACTGAAATCATAATTTCTTCGTAATTGTATACAACATCAAACCTTATCCTAAAAACAACTTTTTTTAATTAACTAACCTAATGTTGTAACTTATGTTAAATTTGAGTACTTAGTGATACCTCTAAAATGGACATAGATAAATTAGCTATCTTGGTTGATATGATAATGAATGTAAATGCATGAAAGAAACGCGTGTTGTTTCAGTATATGCCTAACCAAAATTATATTTTTTAATTTATTATTTGACTATAGACAATCATTTTTATGTTATTTTTTAGATTTTATTTTAAATGGGTCTAGGTAAAAATAATTCTCAAATTTCAGATTAAACCAATATAACCAACGATTTATATTCATGACAGTTTTCACTTCTGATGGCAGCTTTCTTTTTTTTTTTGTTATTGTTAACTAGAATGTGTATAGTTTATATATTGCGTGACTGCAAGAGAGCACTCGGGTGGCAATCGAGAAACTATTTTAAACAAATTTTGACCACCGTTTCCGTCTGGCAACGTGCTGATAAGCTATAATTAAGGGACTCTTTTTGTGTAAGATTGCTACAAAAATCGAATGAGAAACAAATTTCTAGCTGGAACGAAGATATGCTCTGAACTAACATGTTTATCTGGCCATTCAGTTTACTATTTTTAATTGCGAGTTTCTTAAGATGTCTGGAATGTAAATTTTTCTATAATTTGTGATTAAATGTTATCTTAGTTGACTATACATTTAAGCTTTAATTTTGAAATACAAAGCTCCCTCATGACCAGAACTGTTATAACCAATATAAAATTGTTTTTTACAAACACAATTTGTATTAACTATTCATCAACCTTTATTTGTTGCCGTACATTAGCCCGAATGGTTATCATCATAGCGTTAATATATATGAAGACACGTAAAAAGTTACGACACAGCGGCACTCTGAGTTGCTGAACGCGAAATAAAAGTTTTAGTAGAGATCTCATAAGAAATAAAATTATAGAGAATAATAAAAACATCCATTAGTAGAATCCCTCTGCAAACTTTGTTTTCGAAACGCCAACGCTAAAAACATTTTATGTACTTTTACTGTAATGTCGTTGTTTAAATAGACATAAAAAACTTTGACAATACTCAAATATACAAAATGTAAGCAACTAAAAAAAATTTTATTTAAACTTATTGTTATTTGTTTTGGTAACACTTTATTGAAGTCTCATAAAGTCGCCACAGCGTTAATATTAACTGTAATATTCTTCTACTTTCTGTATAAAAATAAATGTGTGTATTTAAAAAAAAAAAAGGAAATACAATTGAAATAACGAAAATCTGCAAAAATATTCAAAGAAAAATATAATTACCAAATAAAACCCAAACGAAAATAATAGTAGTAGCCCACTGGGTCGGTACGGTCGGTACGGTCGTCACGGCCGTCACGGCATTTTTTAGAGGGGGTGCGCGCACTGGATCGGGCGTTCCGCCGTTCAGGCGTTCCGCACTGTCTTCCATCCGCCTTCCGCCAAAACAGAAGTCAGTTTGGGAGAGGATCTGTTGAAAGATGGATGTGGAGGAGGAAATTGCGGTAGTGAGTGCATTTTTGATAGAAGAAGAGGAGAATGTTAAAATAATAAGAAAAAGGAGGTTTTGGATTCATAACATTAACAGAAAAAGATTGATTTGTGGTGAATTTCACTTTTTGTTCCCGGACCTTGTGGAAGATGACCTTAAGTTTTTTTTTTGAGTACTTCAGGATGACTCACGACAAGTTTGAAACACTATTACTGATGATGGAAGCAGAATTATATAGGGAAGAAACTAATTTCCGTCATCCAGTGAGAGCAGACTGCGTAGAACGCTGAAAATGCCGTACCGACCGTCCCGAACGCCCGAAGTGCGAGCGCACTGGATCGGTCGGGAGGATCCGCCGTCACGGAAATGTCCTACAGTTCGTAGCTCCAGACTTTCTATCGGACATGCCGAAGGTGCGGAACGCCGTTGACGGCCGTGACGACGCAGTGGGCGTATGCTCATTTAATTCAATGTTTTGAACTTTTGAAAAATCCCGTACCGACCGTACTGACCGTCCGTGACGACCCAGTGGGCGCGCAGCTTTAGTGTTATGTTTTGCAGAGTATAGTAAAAATATGTTTTAGTATATTAGTTATTAGAATTAGTGTTTTGGATGTTAAGGTATTAACCATTAAGACGGACAAGGAAGTACGGTATGAACATGGAAATTGTAGCAAGGTCGCGGGAGAGTTCGTTAAACGCGGAACACGGAACTCGCTTTGCTTTGGTTTGTTTTAAGATGACAACAAGGAAGCTAGACGGGTTATAAAGTATAATCCGAATCTAGAATCGGGGCCAGAGGATTGTGGGGGGCCAGAGGATTGTAGTCGATGGGCCAGAGTGGAGTGGTCGGGTTACCAGTGAAGGGCTGCGAGTTAGGCCAGTCTGTTGGGTCGGAAAGTTGGGCCAGTTCGTCGTGCAAAGTGCGGTCAGGAAATCGAGACGGGAAGATCAGCTCGAAGTTTGGACCATCGAGATCTCAAGTGACAACATACCGAGTGAGCAAACCAAAGTATTTCATTCTGTTGTTAGAGTTACATTATATTCAGAGTTTTGGGGTTATTCACATAAGAGTGATACGCTTTAGTTGCCAATACCGTAATCCAGTCTGTCTTATAAAGGTCAATACCTAATAAAAGAAATGTACGTAGATCATAAGTAAAGGCTAATGTATCGAGCTTAATATAGTTGTATTATTGTATGAGTATAAATATAAAGAGATAAGTGTTACCACTGAACCACACTGATGCATTGTTTTTATTGATCTGTCCCTTTGCTAATAACATAGGAAAGTATTGTTTGAACCCGGGTGATAAGGGAACTAGAAATCCCAAACCTATCAAAATGTATTAATAATAATTAAAAGAAGAGGACAGAATTATAAGTCATATTTAATATTTGAAATAAAACATCCTATTGCAATAAACAATATATAAATGTTATTCACGTTTAAGACGTTATGCATGCCAATCCATCCAATTTATACACCTTACAAAACCTTCCTTGTGTAACCTATTTTTATGAAAATATTGTTTTATAATTGGCCGAGAGAAAACGAGGTGCTGTTTCAAGACCGTCCGGCATTTCGTCTCATCTTTTGCTGCGCGATTACGACCAAACGCTTTGTTTAGGTATTTTTGTAACATGCAACACAATTTTTATATTATTGGACACCTTGTAAATGATTCACAGCGTACATTACTCAAATTGTTCGTTGTTTACTGTATCAACGTAGATAAATGACGTCAGGTTCAGTTCTAAGGATGCTTGGTTTTATCCCATTAATCAACAAACTTTTTCAAAGGATTTAAAATTAATTTTATTCTGGCATAAACTTATTCTTGGTTGAATCTCATGAATTAATATGAATATGAGTAATTTTATAGGTTCTAAATTTTGCTTTCGGTGCCTCTACAAATAAATTTTAACGAAAAATTGGCAAAGTAAAACAATAAAACTAAACGTTAAACAAAGTGTAGTAAAGCATAAACAATTCTTTTTACATAAATTTTAAAATTGTAGCCTGTAAAAAGTTTTTAATCGAAAAAAACAAATTCAAAACTGATACTATAGACCAAATAAATCTTAATTAAGGTGTATTTAAAAACTTAATTTATAAATTGTATAATATATATTATTTACTTGTTGTCAAATGTAGTCACTAGTTGTACTTTACCTTTTATGTGGCTACATGTTTCACTGCCACAGGCAGTATTATCAGGCCAGCTATCTGTGTCCACTCAAACACTTATATATACAACACTTAACATATTTTGGTACATTTTTCGTACACGTCACATAAAGAAATTAATATGTCAAAACAATAATAATTTAACTTTTCCCTTGAGAGGTACCTCATTCTAGTGTGCCACTTCCTACAAGACTGATTTGGAGGTAAAGGTGCAGCTCTGTTCAATTCTTATCGTATTGTACTTTGTGCACTAGATTTTGTTATGTCTCTTTGATTTTATGTTGCCGGCAATATATATTTATATCAGATCATAAAGGCAATTGGAAGTAAAATGTAATGTTTCATTTAAGATTTTTCTGGATTGCTTTTGTGGTGTTTATAAATCTCATATTCTCCAAAGACGTTCATGGTGTGACCTTTATTTATTTTATGTATCACTGACATATTATCCTGTATGCTGGTATAAGAATGTAGGTTATCAATTAAATGGTATTTGAATGCTGAGTTTGTAGTTTAATTATTTCCGCTGCTGCGTAGATGCTCTTAAAATCTTTTTCTAAATGTTCTGCCAGTTTTTCCTACTTGTTCTACAAGTTCTACTTGTTGGAATTAAACAACTGATAAAGAAAACAAACCCCAAAAAGTTAGCAAAGACCTAAGCTTCAGAATGATTTAAAGTTTTCGGAAAATAAACAATACCGCTGGAAATAATGAGAAAGATAATATTAATTGATGTTTTATAAATAAAACTGCTTTGTTTTAAATGAAAATAGAAGAACTATTTACTTTTGATCAAAATTTTAAAATTAATTAAATGTATATGGAATTTAATTTTAACGTATTAGTTTTGAGGGTAATACACAACTATGTCGTATAACATCTTAGAGGGCTACTAATTAAATCCTGTGTTATGTGTTAATTAAGTAAGAGACTATCTGCTGACCCGTGGGAATATTTCGCAAGTTAGGAGTAGGCCTACACTTACCTGATTTAATACGTTGGTTTAATTCAGTTAATTACAATTATTTATTTACGTTGATTTAATTTGATTGATTTACATGATAGATTCCACTTGCATATAGAATGTAAACAATCTAACTAACAGCTGTCATGCTAGTTAAACAGATTGTTAATGAATGGCACCCTTCATGAGGAACCATATGTACTATCATAGGAAAGTTTTTTAATCAATTTGTTTAACAACAACATTAACTTTAAGCTATTTGCCTATTTTTCGTCAATAGCAAGGAACATAAGCTTTAAAATGATGTTTAAATCATTAGTTATTTTGATGAATAATTAAGGGCGATATTTCTTAAAAAATAAATATCATACAAAATTTGCACTAAACAACAATTTGCCGTGTACAGTTCTTACATAACTAGGTAAATGTCTCATTACTCAGTTATTTATTATCCGATTGTACCAAATAAAGTATGATTTTGTTCGTCTTAAAATTCTACATTTTTTATTACTGGTAACATTTTTTTATAAAAATTACGGTTTTCGGGAAATTTAACATCAAAGATTTTAAAGGTTCGCCATCTTGAAACTGTTTAAGATATCGTAACGAAATCTTATAAACTTGTTTGACATTCTAAGGTACACGTTCGTGCCGAATTTGAAATTTCTATCTAAAATAGTACTCAAGTTATAAAGTAATTTGTAAAAAACACAAACAGACGGACAGACAGAAAACTAGGCATGTCAGACCCATATTTATATGACGTTTTTTGATTGTCTTGACCTAAGGAACAAATACAAAAAAATTTTCCAGGGAGTTTGTAAACACCCTGTATTTTTTTCTTGGATGCTAATACAATGAGTTATAAACTGTAGGCTACTAAAAGAGGTCTTAACAATTGAATAACAACACTCCACAATTATGTCAAAAGTAACACTTTGCTAAACGGTAATGATACATTTTAAGTATTTTCAAATATTAACCCACAAAACTGACAGGGTTAATTTAACGACTGGAGTTTATAATTGCCGTAGTCTCTAATTGCCCATGCAGTTGAAAGTGGATGGTGTTAACTTGAACATTAGCAATGATCTATTGCACTTAGCAATGATGATTTGTACTTAGTACAAATTAACATGTGTACTAAGTAAGTTAATTATAAAGTTGAACTATGGTAATAAGTTAGGGCAACTAGAAGCACACAAATTATTCGTCAGACTTACTATTCCCATTGTATCCACTAAAGTATTTCCCGTAAGTGTTCACGCGTTTAAATTGATAGAATAAAACTGTAACAAAGAATCTCACAAGTAATATGTTTATCAAATCAAACGCGTTTCAACGACAAATTCGCCATCTTTAGTGATGCACGAGCTACAATAATCAAACTAAAACGTTTTGAATTCTTTAAATGGATCCAACTCTTTTATGGTTTATAAAAATTTTGCCTTTGAAAGAAATTATAAAAACAAAACCTGGTATGTTTATGTAAAGTTAAATTGCTAGTTTGAGATATAAACTTTGATTATTTTAACTGTTTGTATCCCAGAATAAATGAAATGGTGTCTATTTGTGAAGGCATTAACTGAGAACGGTAGAACGAATAAATCTGGGGTTTGAGCTATTAGATTCAGCATTTCTTGAGGACGGTTTAGGGGAAATCCACATTCGGAAACGTCCGTTCAATCAAAAGTTGTGACGTTATTATTTTGGGTGAGTTAAATCCAGTTTTTCTCTACGTCTGACCTTCAGGCTTCACTTCTTCAAAATTAAAATTTATTTAGTTCCATATGTGTTAATCATTTCGATTATTCCATAACTATGAATCATCCATTATTAGCCTAAGCCTGGAATAAGAACCCATTATTAACATGGTTTGATATTTAAGTACTTTATTTGTATTATGAATCACAATAATAATAACTGGAAAAGACATTAAACCCGGCAAAAATTATAAACTTGAAACACAGATCTTCCAAAATCTCATCAATACTAATAATTACTCTATGGTGTGAGTTGTACTAATTTTGTATTATTAACGTAATAAACCATTTGCAATCCCATTTCGCAAATGCTAATAATATAATCGACGTTAAACGTGATAGTGATTACAAATAAATAATAAACGGTACCAGGAACTGGCACATACTTTCTCACAAACATATTTAAATTATTAAAAAGATTCACGGTGACTTGTAGGGTAGGGTGGGAGAGGTGATTTTGTATTAAAGTTGTTTTCCCATAAAAATCCATAAAATAACGGAAAAACCAACTTTTCTCAAAAACGGCTTGAACGATTTTGATTAAAATTTTATAGTTTATAGTACTTTAGGTCCCTAATAAACTATAAAATTTTAATCAAAATCGTTAGAGCCGTTTTTGAGAAAAGTTGATTTTTCCGTTATTTTAAGGGTTTTTATGTGAAAATTACCCTTAAATATAAAAAATTCACAAAAATGAAAAAAACACCTGGAGATAACGTGGATTAGTACCTCCATACCAAATTTCATCAAAATCGGACGACTCTTTTAGGCTTTATGTCTGATAACATCCACACAGACACACATACAGACACACACACAGACATCACTCCGAAAACCACTTTTTTAGGTTCAGGGGGACCCAAAACGAATATTTCCACCAAAAACTCAAACTCGAAAATTTTGACGAATACAATACTTTCTCCATATACTTTGGTATAGGGGGAGAAAGTAAAAAAGGACTACACTTTTAAAATCTAACATTATACCACGTAGACCTACATTAAGACCGCTTTACTTGTGCGTCAAAATACTTACGTATTTTACACGGGTTTGTTAAAATATTGTTAATGTACAATACAAAATATTTGTTTAAGTACTGTTTTAGCCCAGTTTTAAATAAATTCTGTTTAGACAATTACACCATCAATTCATATTTTTTTAAGTATTAACTATTAAAGGTTTTTAATAAGTCAATAATAAGTGGTAGTCAAAATTGACAGCGATACGCCAAATTTCCTGTTACAGTCGGATATTTTTCTTATCAGTTTTAACGGGTTCAGATAAAATAACGACTTTCAGAGGAGGAAAATCTAAAATATTATCACATAGACCCCTACAGTTAGTTCACATTATGCATTTTTCCTCACCGAACCGACATGACAAGAAAAAAGTACAAGAACTCTCCTTTTTACTTTCTCCACCCTATACGTAGTATATGGAGGAAGTATTGTTTTCGTCCAAATTTTCAAATTGTAATTTTTAGTGGAATTATCTGTTTTGGTGCTCCCTGAACCCCCAAAAAATGTTTAGTGGAATTATCTGTGTTGGCGCTCCTTGAACCCAAAATTATTTTTAGTGGAATTATTTGTTTTGGTGCTCCCTGAACCCAAAAATGTGGGTTTTTGGTGATGTCTGTCCGTGTGTCTGTGTGTCTATAAGGATGTGTACAGAGCTGGAGACCATACCAACC
>JAGFPH010004162.1:85006-116328 GCA_018207615.1 Philaenus spumarius
GGGCCTATGTGTGTCTATAAGGATGTGTACAGAGCTGGAGACCATACCAACCGTCCGATTTTGATGAAATTTGGTATGTATGTGTAGTTCTGGAATATCTAGAGGAGTTTTTTCATTTTTTCAAATTTTTTATTTTTAAGGGGTTTACCCCCCCCCCCCCAAAATTACCAGAAAACGAGAAAAATTAAAATTTCTCAAAAACGGCTCTAACGATTTTGATACAATTTGGCTTATTTGTAGCCCTTAATGTACCCTACCATATGCAAAAAACCTCATCTTTCTAAAAATTCTCGTTTAGGTAATAATAATAACAGATTTTTGGGGTTTTTTTGGCCAAAAACGGGGTTGTTTTTCGTGCATCTATACAGGCCTAATTGACATGTTTGGTGCAAATTTGTTCGAAATCTATCGAATAGTTTAAATAATAATAATAATATAATATAATAATAGATTTAAATTTGTTTATTACCTTATATGGTCCGTCACAATCCTTGTGTGTTTGTTTTTATATTACCGTTTTTGTCATCGAGTGGAGACCACCTTCTTTAGCAGTGTGCACCTGATTTCAACAGTGAACCATGCATGGTGATCACCTTGTAATTTTTGCATGTGTAATTTTTGCATGTGTAATTTTAAAAACTTGTATAGTGTTTTTGTTTAAGTGTTTTTATAATGTGTGTTGCGTGTATTTTTTTATTATGATTATGTTTTAATACCTGACGATGACATCATAGCAATGTCGAAACCGTTAATATAAAAACAAACAAACAAGGGTTGTGACGGACCATATAAGGTAATAAACAAATTTTAATATTATTATACAATCCTGGAGGCTAGAAGTCCAAAATGTTTATAATAATATAATATGGATGTGTCTTATGCATCTAATATTTTCCATGGTAACATTTTCCTACTTTCGCAATTCTAAATAACAACCTCCTATGCTACTCTTGGGAATGTATAAAGTTTCAACTGGGAGAAAGTATGTGGCAGTTATCTGGTACCGTTTATTCCTCACCGAACCGACATGGCAAGAAAAAAGTACAAAAACTCTCCTTTTAAAAAAAATTGAAATAGGAAAGATGAGTTATTGCAGTACGGTAACTCTTACGTCTTACGGTGAGACCTAAGGTCGAGAGAGGGCAAGATCATGGTCCCCAGAACACATTTAGGGTGTCATTAAACATGTTATATATATATGTGTTCGCATTCTGACGACCGAATTTTATGTCCGATTTGGTTCAAGTTGGTTTTCTAAGTCGATCGGACGAGTTCGTTTGCAAAGAAATGCAACAACTTGATCATATTTAAATTTCTTTGCGTTAAATAATTGCATTGTGTTTATTCTTTAAAAGTGTTTATACTAAAAAGTTAAATACGCGTTTATATATTTTAACAACATTAGTTGTATATTTATGTCTTGTACGTGACCCCAAATCTTGGTTTATTGCGAGTATAAAAACTGGAATTTTCACGCTTTTCCAGTAACTATAAATTGTAGGACATTAACCCAAATGGGAAACGGAAGTGTCTGCTAAGGAAAGGTTTTACGGCAACAATACCATTAGAAGCCCCCTATCCTATACTGATGACACTACTTGAGCTTTGGTGCTTACATTTTGTATATTACTTAAAACTCCAAACACCTGCTTCTTTCGTGTTAAGCAATTGCCTGTTTATTCTACGAGCGGGAGTGTATTCCCTTTCAATCGACCTGAAGTATTATGAATTCGATTTCCAATTTCATTAGGTTCAACCTAGATCAGGTTTCAAATTATTGTGTTTTTATATAATGTTGTTTCTTATTTAGATTATGAAGTATCAGGTTGCTACAATCTTAAGTATTATTGTTTTCATTAGACATTTGAAGGTTATATGATAAGTGAAAATAAATATATGTTAATTCTGAAATTTCGGTACTGTATCAGCTATTGTAATTGTTTAATTGTTTACAATAACGTGTGTTTTACGATTTAGAATGTTGTGCAAGTTTTTTGTTGATTAAATATACGTGCAATGTTATTTACAACAAACTGTAAGGGTTAACATACCTTTATACACACATGCCATATTGTTTCCCTTTATTTGAAAAACATTATTTAAATAACTTGGTGATTTTTAAATTGTAATAATATCAGCCATTTTTTCAATACGGAGGCAAAATTTGTTTAACTGAACCTTCATTTTGTATTTCGGATTTCATAAGTAACATTAAGATATTTTGTATTATTCATCTTTTTTATAAACCCAATCGTTTCCTTGTAAATTGGAATAGAAATGTTGATTTTAAAATTTATGAAATGCTGCATTTAGTGGAAGCATACAAAAAATTCACATTTAAAAAATGCTTAAAATGACATGTTATTTCTAGTTACGTTATCAACTTATACATTTTTACAAAACACATTTATTTTCATAGATGTAGTCAATGTTTTTAATTTTTCACAGATAAATCTCAAACGTTCAAATATTATAGTTTTTGAATTTAAAATGTGTATTTTGTTACTTTATAAATAAAAATATTTCAAGTATCTTAGAATTGTATTATTATATTATTAAAAACCCAAGTTGTATTATTCCAAAAATCTAAAATCGCAATTTCAAATGTAATTTACACGAAAACTGTACGATTTATAATACAAAATCAAAGAATAAACAAGTCTTAAAATTACGTATAAAATTCTAAAACGTGATAAATATAGAATGCAAGTTCCCGTTAACAGTTTAAAGTTAGCAACCATATTGGAAAAATAGCTGATTGGTACATTATGTTTTTTCGTGTAATTATCAGTTAAAAGCCTCGACAGCATTTTCTAGTTAATCCGTGTACAATTTCACACAAAGTATGTAATTTGTGAATGTGTTACATGTTACATTACGGGCGGATTCAATCAAATTTCGATGAAACTTCTTTAAGTTTATGTTATTTCCACCAATGCTTATTTTTACAATCTTTTATAAAAAATTATTATTTTGTTTAGAGTACTGACTTTTTCAAAACATTCTATCGAAAGAATTAAGAATTTAATTTTCTTGCTATGCCAGCAACAATACATTCCATTAGCTCCAATGGGAAACAGAAGTACCTGCTAAGGAAACGTTTTATGACGGTAACAACATTATAACCTCCCACCTTACACCAATGAAACTACTTATGTACTTGAGCTAACGTCCTTAAATATTTTATATTCTATAAAACACCTGTTTCTAGTAATACAACATTTACTATAAAACTTTATTTAATTTCCTTGACCGTGGACACAAAGTTTTGTTATGCAGTTTCCAACTTACCTTAAGCTTAAGTCTGATAATTTGATGAAACACTTTGCGTAAATATCAACAATATTTAACAAAACATCGGCAATAAAACATTTATTATCATTTCATGAGCATTATTATTACAATGTAAAACAACATTAATTATAATTAAGAGTGAAAAACTAAAGGTCTTTATAAACTTTATAATGGCTAGCTTTGGATTCACTTCTCTTATTGATGAGCCAACGAGAATTACTCAAAATACTAGGACGTGCATAGATCATGTTTTTATTAGGTTTTGTGATAATCTTACGCATTCGATAAATTATAAGGCCAGTGTTTGCAACTTGGACATAACCGATCATTCACTTGTTGTAGTCGAGATAAATTTTGGTCAAAACACTGAAAACGAATCTTTGCCTTTTTACAAAACTAATTTTGAAAAACTCCAGTATGAGTTAACTTATAAAAATTGGTCGCCGGTTTACTCACAAAACTGTCCTTCACAGGCTTTTCAAGTATTTCTCGACATTCTGTGCTCAACCCTGAAAAACTGTAAAGAACTAAGTACAGGGAGGAAAAAAGTAAAGGAGTTGAAGCCTTGGATTTCTCAGAGACTTTGCGTTAGGTGTAGGTTGAGAAAGAAATTGTTTAAATTTATGATTGCCAAACCTAATGCTGTTAGGTTTAAAAGATATTATGTTAGGTTTAGAAATAAACTAAGATCAGATTTAAGGGAGGCTAAAGAAGGATACTATCTTGCTCTTTTCGAACAACTTGCAGGTGACGTGAGGTCTCAATGGGGTTTGATTAATAATGTGATAAAGGATCCTAAATCAAAATCTGAGATAGATATAATTTCCTTTAACGATGCTGAATTTACAGATCCATTGAGTATTGCGGAAGCTTTTAATGATTACTTTCTTTCTATTCCGGATCAACTTAAGAGTGATATTCCATGTCTTCAAAACTCTAATATTTTGGACAGTTTTTTTAAACCTAAATTTATAGCTAAATCAATTTATATGTTGCCTACAACTAATATAGAGGTTTTAAATATAGTTAATAAGTTCAAATGTAGGAAAGCACCGGGTATAGATAATATAGGTGGACATGTTATTAAGCGTATTATTGTAAATATTGTTGTCGTACTAACCTATCTTTTTAATTTCAGTATTGAAAAGGGTATTTTTCCTAAGTGTTTAAAAACAGCACTTGTTATGCCACTTTACAAGCGGGGTGATAGGAAAATGGTTGCTAATTATCGTCCTATTTCGCTTTTATCATCCTTTTCAAAGGTATTGGAGAAGATTGTAAAGAGTCGGCTTGTGTCATTTTTTAACAGTCACAGTTATTTCAGCAAAAATCAATTTGGATTCAGGGAAGGTTTATCGACGGAGGATGCACTCTTGACGTTTTTCGGACCTATTTTTGAAAGTTTAAATAATGGAAATCCATGCGCGGCTTTATACATTGATATAACTAAGGCTTTCGACACTGTAGACCACAAAATACTTATTAATAAACTGTGGTACGCGGGGATAAGGGGATTACCTCTGGAGTGGTTTTGTAGCTATTTAAGAGATAGAGAACAATGCTCTAAAATTGGCAGAATGGTCGGCAAAAGAGGGGTTCTAAAGCACGGAGTCCCTCAGGGATCTGTGCTGGGCCCGATACTGTTTCTTATATATGTCAATGATTTATGTGAAGCTAAATTTAATGGCAGACTCACGGCCTTCGCTGATGATACCGCTCTAACATATTCAAGTATACATTTAAAACAAATTCATTGTAATATGCAGGAAGATCTAATCAGGATAAGGTACTGGTTTGATAAAAATTTTCTTGTATTGAGTGAAAAAACAAAATATATGGTGTTTGGCCTACGAAAAGAAATTATTTTTGAAGAAAATATAACTTACCATAGGTTTAATTGTGGAAAGTTTAATAATTGCAGTTGTTTGGCTTTGGATAAAGTAAACCAAATAAAGTATCTAGGTTTAATAATTAATTCAGATTTCTCATGGGAGGGACATATGGGGAAACTTAAGGTGGAAATGTATAGTGCGCTAAGAAAATTGTATTTATTAAGTAATATTTGTCCACCAAAAGTTTTATTATATGTATACCATGCATTAGTGAGTTCTCGCTTGGGTTATGGGTTGAGTTGTTGGGGTGGTACTTATCTCTCCACGCTCAAACCTATTATAACAATTCAAAAACATATTGTAAGAGTGATCTCGAGGAAATCTAGGCTCGAACACTCTTGGCCTATTTTTTCTAAATTAAAAATCTTACCGCTAAGGCATATGTACATTTTTAAAATTTTAAAGCTGTTCAGAGCGAAAAATAATTGTTTTCAGAACAATTGTTGCAGCATTTACACTCTAAGAAACAGTAATAAAGTGCTCGTGCCAAAACCCAAACTTACTTTATACAGAAATTTTTTTACTTTTAATGCTCCACGTCTCTACAATATTGTTTCATTGTATGTTAAAAATGATCTGTTGGCAGGGTTTTTGAGAGATGTCAAGACATTGCTTTTTTCTGTTGAGGATATTGAATCTTTTATCAAAATTGTGGAATGACGCGAGTTGGCTCTAATAATAATTTCTAATGGTACGAATCCTGTATTTTGTATATTGAAAATCTTGCAGGTGTTAATTAATTAATTTATTGACTAAATAGGCTAGTTAATGTTTCTTTTGTATTTTATAATTTCTAAATATTGCACTTTAATTTTGTTAAGATGGTTACACGGCGACACTGAACTCATTTATTTCCTTCTCATTTTCTTTTAATAGCAAAAGAAAAGTTGGAAGTCTCAATCAGGCAATGCCTAGGAAACCCCTATATCATTTATTCATACTAGGCATACGTTTAAATTTATTATTATTTTGTACATTTTTGTTTTTAAGTTAAGAAGGAATTGTGTTATTTTTGATTTTGTTAATTTGTTAATATTTGTATTTGTTTGGTGATGAATAAATGAATCATTATTAAAAAAAAAAAAAAAAAAAAAACTGAATTTTATTTCAAAACCTATAATTTAAAATAAGGAAAGTGATATGAAAAACCTGACCTTGGGACGGTTGTTATCTTTTAGGGCAGAGGTTCTCCTTTTTGCAGTTGCGTATCACTTATGAACCTATTTTCATAAATTGTACCCCAAGATTATAGTAAAATTCATACCTAGTGCAAGTCTACCGTCAGTAATAAGGAATCAGTAGAGTAATTGTGTTAACAATAAATACTGTTTTAAACTATATTAGTACTATATTTTGCAATTGCATTTTAATACTATTTTTTTTTTAAATAAAACAAAAAGTATTAATTATTTTAAAAAAATATGTGTTCTATCTTTAGTTTTACTGTAGGTTAATTAAAACTCAAAAAATACTTTAAATTGTAAACACCTTTTCGCTTCTTTTACCTGCAATTTATAGGCCTATTGGTGAAAAATGTCAGATAAGTAAGCCAAACATTGTAGCCAATCGCTGTCATTTAACTTTGATGACAAGCGGAAGGAGTTATCTTGAAAAAACAACTGCACTTCATATCAAAGCTTGAACAATTTTTGAAGGACTATCAACCGGGAAAGCCATCTCACTTCTGTGTGAAGCTCAAATGGGCGATATCCAGTTCTTCACAAAGAGATGTGAAAAGCATTGAGTTTAAAACCTGTGACTTGATAAAGTTAACAATCTTCACAACCTCGCCAGATAGACCTTTGCAGACAAGGCTTTGTCTGTGGATAAAGCAATGAGTTTAGCTTACTACAAGGGCACCACCTCATTGACACAAGTTCGAAGACAATGAAACGTCCAAACATAGATTTTGTTCCATCAGTAGATAGGCCACAACAACTTTTATAGGTTATATCATTTTCAATAATGTTCCCAGATGTTTGAACAACATGTTAGACTGAAAATCGTGTTTTTCGTCTAGACACTTTAAAACAATAAAACATCAGGCCGAATTTTACAATCTACTAACTATACATTGGAGCTTTCTGATAATTTAAACGTCATGTACACATGATGGAAATAAAAAATAATACCACCATTAGTAAATACGTAAACGAATACAAACGATATTCTTATTCACACTCTACCAATCCAATTTTACAAGCCTACCGTTGTCGCTGTCGACTGAATTCTGTATTTAATGGAGTAATAATTGCATACTTTTAAGATCACACAATCTTTGTATATGTAGTGAATATGAAATCTTCATTTATAGATCTACGAATTAAACATATATTATGCTTTAATTAAAATGGATTTATGTTACACACATTTATTTAATGTCGTTGTATTTTGACAAAATAAAAATGTTCGAATTGGATTGATGATCAAGTTTTTCCAAAATCGAATGACAAATTTCTTCTTAATTTCAATAAAATAATTAATAGTTTAGAGTTCTTACTAACAAGATAAAATATTAATAGTTTATCTAGATCTTGAAAGCACAATAAACAATTAATTTTACAAAGCGCCTTTGAACGAAAGTGACACAAAGAAAGACTCTCCGTGATCTGTCACCAAAACTTTTTCAAGCATATTTTTAAAAAAATATAGGCCTATATTATTTAAACTGATTCTGTTGAATACCAAGATTAGAATTTTCAAATTAGAAGCAATGTATCTTGTAAGCGGTAAGATATTTGAAATGTGGCCACACCTCTGTCTAGGAATTGCAATTCATTAACAAGTAGAACATGTTGATGTAGGTAACCTAGATTCTTCAAACGGAATTGTATTATATCCAGTATTACTACATAATTCAAACAGTAACATTCAAAGGGAAAATTTTGTCAGGTGGCTCTATTCATTACTTGCTCAGTTATTGAAAAACAAATTCTTTGTTTGAAAACCAAACTGCAATTAGTGTTGCTTTATAAAAGTAAATAAACAAGTACTTTAATGACTTGATTGTTTAGTACACTGTATTTCTGTATGAGATAAGTCTAATGTGAAAAAACAATTCAAAACAGTTAACTGTTTAACGCCAGCTGTGTTTAAACCTTCTAATTATTCGCTTAATCAGCCAGATAGGGAATGTATCAACTTATAAGTAAAATAAATTATTTTTCATGACCCTTTTCGACGTATATGTTACTAGTAAATACACAAAATAAAACTTGTAGTAAGGCTTAAAATACCAGCTTCCAAAATATAAGTCCATTAGCTCTAACACTCTGATTTAACACATATCTCAATGCTTATCCTCATTTTATGCAAATTATTCGGTTTCACAAGATCTGATTCACTTACAAACGTTCCATCTGTTGTGAAATTAATAAGTTCTAGTATCTCTTGATACTTTTCAAACAGGTTCGTCTTCTAAAGAAATTAGGTGTCAACAAATATCTAATAGGCCCCTAATTGTATGACCATAACCATAAATTACTAAACATTATTATAAAATTATTGTCCTCAAAGCAAAAAGAAAGACACCGAATAGATGCTGCAAATGCAATGCCAGAAGTTGACTTCACTTAAACATTAATTTGTGATCAGAATAACTTAAGGGTCTGCTCCAGTAAACGAAAAAGCAACAGGAAACGCACTTCCGATATCACTGTATCTCTATTTAAACAGTGCAATTTCTTGCAGCTGAACGCTTTGACATTGCCTCATTTCAAACCATTTTATAAGTCTATCTTTTGTAATTGAGTGTTGAAAAAAAACTGAATATTCTTTATAAAATTTTGGATCCGGCTTGCAAATTATTTTTCATTATTAATTTTGTATTGTGTTAGGAAAAAAATTCAAACTTTGTACTTACTAAATGTCAGTGACTTGACAAATGAAAGACATTTAAAAAAATGTAAATTGCAAGACGGATGCTTATTGTGACTGTGCTTAAAATGAGACCTTGCAAACAATTTTATGATAAAAAGTAAACGAAATAAATGGTTTGAAATTTAACATTGCTCTTATGGGATAAAAATCCATTTTATTTTTACTGGAGCAGACCCTTAACAAAGACTTGAGATGTAAGTTATTACAGCGTGTCTCGCCACCATTCTACCAAACTTTAACAAGTTACTCAGCAACTCAAAACTAGCAAATATTACAATACTAGTAAATTCCCGTGAAAAATCAAAGGCGGAATAATTAGATACACATCAGAAATACATCATTTATACAAAAAACAACACACTTTATCTAGGCCTACCTAACAATGCAGACGAGGATTTTTAACTCGGTAAATGTGTACAATTATAAGGACTATAAAACTGTAGGAATATTTGTTAAGATTTTGTGCTTATGTATACAGTAGGCCTATTATTGTATATATTTAAAAAAAGATAAAAATATTATCTTTTAATTGCCTTTTATTTCATATTGATAGATCAAATGATTTAGAAGTTATTAATATTATAGGCTATATTATTGATTGAAGTTTTAAACATAACCCCAGAGTATAATATACGCTAGGTTTTGTTTGCGTATTACAGATGATGGGTGAAATCAGCTGTTATATTATTTCTTCTTTAAATAATGTTACTGAACGTACACTCGCTTTTATAGGAGTTGATATCATGTTTCCTATCTTGGTTAGTTTAGTGTACACGTTGTCTGACTGTAGTAGTGTGTTTTTGAAAAAAATATATTAAGAAACTCCTCATGAACGTGTATTCATGAAACTCCTCATGAACGTTTATCACATTGTTTTACATAAAAGTGCAAAAATAAATTTTGCTTCATTTATCCGTTTCAAAGTTGCGGCGGTTCAAACTTTTCAAGGTTGAATATGTAAAAACTTAAGATAAAAAAACATTTAGATTGGAGACAAATCCAACGATATCTAACTTTTTTGTAATTCAATCCATGATAACTGAGAAAATGCAATGATTCTGGTTAAAAGTAGTTTTCAGTTATTACTAAATTCATATAAACTTTCAACCAGAGTTAGTTTGCGTTTCTCAGTTACTGTTATCCTTGATAGTCCGGTCGACGAGCCATGTAGCCTTGAAATAGTGTGCAACTAATATTTTATGATTGGTTCTAGTACTATTTGATATACTGAATCATAATTATGTGGGGTGACAAATTGGAACCCTTGGGCAACTTTAAATATCGAAGGTCAAAGTTCACGGGACCAAAAAACAGAAACCACCCATTTAATTTTTTATTGAGAATGAAAGGAAGTAAAATTAAATATTTTGTAGTTTAATAAATGGTTATTATGTTTTAAATATTTTTTTTGCATGTTACACATGTTTGAAGATAACAAGCGCTGCTTTTTTAACTGCAATCGTACTGATTCACTAGTGACTGGTGGAGTAGATAGACTTAAGGTGCGGCTATACATACACGTCACGTCACGTAACGTCCCGTCCACTAACGTCATTTTAGGTAGGGTGGCTATACATACCTGTCACGTCACGTCACGTCCAGGCACAAAAAGTAGCGCGCGCACATCTTGGTTTCTATGTTAAACTATTGTTATACAATTATTATTATTATCAATGTTATCTTGACTTTATAAGTGAGCCTCTAAACCGCAGTAATAGAGTTATAATTTTAGATTATAAAGTTATTATAGTAGTTATAATAGTAATGTATATACTAAATTTATATTGATAAAATTAATTTTGATAAAATATATTACTGTATACAATCTAAATATATTTGTCTTACCTGTGGAATTCATTTTAATTGCAATTTCTTCCCAGCAGTAGTTCCTCCTTACGTTATTCATGTATACATTGTGAGAATAGTCAAAAAGTTCTTTGAAGTCTTGCACTAAAGTTATCAAATACTCGTCGTCCATGGTTGACGCACAACAAAACACTATGTTACTGAAGGAACGACACACAAGAAACAGGTGAACAGACACACTTCACCCCTTGAACTGATAAGGTACAATATTTTTGTATATCTCTGTTATGGAGCCAACAAAATATAGTCAAAAAACATTCAGCTATACCAACGATGTTTCCCGACTGTGTGCGGACAAAGCCGAAGCGGAGATAAATGACGTCGCTTGACGTGACCCCTGGCTATACATACCCGTCACTTCACGGCACGTCACGTCACGTCACGGCACGGTATGCTCTCTAGAGCATTCGAATATTTTCTGGACGTGACGTGACGTGACGTGACGGGTATGTATAGCCACCTCCATTTGATTACACAGGGAACATACCTCTGGAAAAAAGACGGGACGTGACGTGTATGTATAGCCGCACCTTTAAAACATTTGCTGAGAGCAATTTTCTAATTTTCAACATACTAATTGAAACTTATGCGCTTTGATCAATGTTGTGGTGGAATAAAAAAAATGACGTTGCAACCTAACACGGTAAAGAAGTGGGCACTATCATTGCATGTTTATGGTCAGCTATGTAAAGCTATAATCTCAGTACAAGATTATTATGATAGATGACGGAGAATCAAAGAAGGTGTATACGTTTCACAAAGAGGAAAGTGCTGCAAGAATTAAATCTGATGAAGAAGATTGGCTGAAAATAAGAAAAACCTTTAAAAAACGTATAGGTCATTGAAGACCACCCGGATGGTATTGTTAGTATACATGGTGGCCGCACTGGAAACACGAAAGTAAAAATGTGGATGATGCCGTATGAATTGGAGAAAAGCAACGACAAAAATGTATACATGATTGTTAGCCTCCTGAACTGTAATAGTACTAAACTAGGTTACATTCCTTAGGTACCAGTTAACAGTTCTGTGTCCTTTATTCAGCGAAGACCGGTTTCAGAAGATTATACTATACTTCCATTGTCAAGTCACAAGAAACAAAAACACGAAGTTCCGTACGACCGGCTGGCCAGCATGCTCGAAGTGTATCGTGTGTTTTTTATTTATTAATGTTGGACATGTATTGTTTTATTTAATGTTAGGTGTGCTTTTTGTTATTTGTGTTTCGTGTTTCTTGTGACTTGACAATGAAAGTATAGAGTAATCTTCCGAAACCGGTCGTCGCTGAATAAAGGATACAGAACTGTTGACGGTACCTAAGGTATATAACCTAGTTTAAGGACAAAACGTTGAGGAATCACTGCCAAAAAGTTTTATGTTCCTTTGAATAAGAAAGTTGTCACTTTGTCAAATGACAAGAAACATACGCTGGTACAACAAGCGAGTGTCTATAACACAGAGGCTATCTACACACGTGCAATAAAACTGATGATACGTAATGTTGAAATATGCAGCCTGTCAACTTTGTTTGGTTATGAACTTTCACCAGGTCCATCAGCACTATTTGAATTTGGGGACATGAATCGCTCCTCCCAGAAATAGCAATTAATGAGTCAATTATGACTCAATTATAAAAAAGTCCTTATAAAAGGTTGGATTTGTCTTCAAGTCGTCTACATTTTTTGTACCTTAACGTTTTTCCATAAAATGTTTAAAGTTTTTCAGATATTTAATTTTGATATATTTGAACCGCCACCATTTTGAAACGGATTAATGCAAAAAAATATGCTCTTTTGTGTAAACCAATGTAATAAACGTTCATGCTGTGTTTCATGAATTTATCTTAAACAGTTCATGAGATATTTTTTCAAAAACCGACATACAGACAGGCAACTTATAAACTAAACATGACATGACACATGCTGTATTGTATTATTTGCTAGTTTTGATCTGCTGAATAACGTGGTAATTTTTTTTCGAATGGTTTCTAGACACTCGCGGTATATTAGTAGGAATAATTTGGGTTGGTACTTTTACACACAATAAAAACTTGCACGTTCATGATTTGTTTTATCATTTGAAAAATAATCCTTTGCTGCTATGCTTAATTACTTTTCGGAACTAAAATGAAAAGCGAATTACAGTCCCTGCAACTGACTACTTTGTGTCGTAATACACTAAAAAGATTAAGTAGTTGCATTACATTTGCCAAGAAAGTGATGTGCATTTAAAGAACATTTACATCGCTATATTGAAACTGAGTACCTGGGCGACCGAGCATCGCTCGATATTTTGTTTAATTGTTTTTTTTAGGAATATGTATGTAAATACGAATCGCATACTGAATAAATATCAATATTTTCGATCTTACGTGCATATATATATGAACTGTTTATTTCGTGAGACTGCCGTCAGAAGTGAAAAAATTTTAGCTTCATAGTTAACTTTATTTTCGAGTTATTAAGAAGTATTTTTAATCAATCGACCTAATCTTAAATAGTTGTGGAGATAAGAAAGAGCCTTAAATATTTGCGGAGATGCGATGAAGCCCTAAATAATTGCGGAAAAGCGACGGAGACAGTTATAAAAAAGTTTCACTTACTTACCTGAACTAAGTCTTTTACGACATATCTATGCAATTTTTTCCTTATTTACATGAACGACGCCGGGTACGACAGCTGTAACAAGTTCCCCTTATTTGCCTGACCAAAGACGGGTAGAACAGCTATAAAAAAATTGGTACATGACAAATATAAACATCTGTTTCTTATTTACATGACCAACGCCGAGTACGACAGCTATAAAAAGTTTTCCTTATTTACCTGGCCGAAAACGGGTACAACAGCTTTACAAAAATTGGTTTGACAAATCAAATATCAACATCTATTTCTTATTTACATGACCAAAGCCGAGTACGACAGCTGTAATAAATTTTCCTTATTTACCTGACCGAAGCCGGGCACGACATCTATAAAAAGTTTTACTTCTTTACTTGAACCAAGCCTTGTACGACAGGTAAAAAAAAATTGTTCCTTATTTACCTGACCGAATACTTGTTCGACAGCTATAAAAAAGTTTCACTTATTTACCTGAACTAAGTCTGGTATGACGTCTATAAATTATTTAACTTAGGTATGTCAAATACAACCATCTGTTCGTTATTTACATGACCGAAGTCGGGAATGACAGCTGTAATAAGTTTTCCTTTTTACCTAACCGAAGATGGGTACAACAGCTATACAAAAATTGGTATGACAAATATAAACATCTGTTCCTTATTTACATGACCGAAGCTGGGTACGACATCTGTAATAAGTTTCCCTTATTTAGCTGACCGAAGCCGATTGCGACAGCTGTAATAAGTTTTCCTTATTTATCCGACCAAAGACGGGCGTGACAGCTATATAAAGTTTTTTACTTATTTACCTGAACTAAGCCTGTTACAACTAACAAAAGTGCCCGTGGGACGAAGGCTAAAATCGGCTACTACAATATTACTGTATTTATTTCATTTTATAGTTACTTTATTTTCCGCTAGAGGGCAGCACCTCCTGGATCACGTTTTTTTGAGCATTTTCCGAGTTTATGAGCATTTTTGCAGACATAAGACCGAGCGCATTCGACGTCAAAAAACAACCCTACATGCACATTTTCATCAAAATCGTTAGAGCCGTTAGCGAGATACCCGAAATAAATTTATATACATATACAAGAATAATTGCTCGTTTAATAAGATAAGAGATAAAGATTCATTATATTCGTGGCGATACTTCAAAACCAGAGAGTCATGCGTTCCTAATTAACGCAATTAATTATTGCTCTGCTAAAGGCCTACGTACAATAGGACCATTTACTACACCTCAATGACGTGTTCTTTTAATTGTACATTAATTACTCATTGTTCTGTAATTGTTCAGTACGAACTTTGTATTAATTAACTTTAATGGGAATATAACTTTATGCATTCTCTCAAAAACAATACAGGTGGATTTTATATCACCGAGAGCTAAGTGCATAGTTTACATTCGTAGAAAATAGTAATCAAATGACACAAGCTATTCACTAAAGTAATTTTCTTAATGGAACTGCTTAAACTCTATACAGTTTTAATTATTCTTAATGATTTTAGTTGTTTTAATGATTATTTGCTAAGTTACAAATATTAGTTAATTATTTATATAACTACAAATAAAGTAAATCAGACATAATTTCAACATTAATTGAAGCCTAGAAAATCTATATGATAAAAATAAAAGTTTTGGTGAACATCAAAAAACATTATATTTTGTATTAGTACAATTTTTTTTAAATATAAACTCTTTTTTGAGGTTTTTTCGGTTCAAATACATCTATAATAAATCAAGAGAAATGTTCAATCTTTAAACAAAGCTATGGTTAGAATCATAGGCGGGATCTTAAAGAGGGGAAATGCCCCACCAATATTATTGCAAGTAAAAAAATGTAAAATTCACATTTATTTCTAGAATATTGAATTTATTTTGTATTGCTGTCTTGAATATTTTTCTTTTCTTTTTTTTTTCTTTGTAGTAGAATTGGAATTTATTTCTGTATTATTCAGATTAAACAGGAATACAAGCGATTCTGAATAAATTTAAATGCCTGTACAATTATTGGTTACATTGAAATTGAGCCGATATTTTAGGTACGTTTGAAATGATGAAACTGCCCCGCTCACTAAAGAGGGTGAAGAAGTGTCGCCTCGCCAGACCAGAAATGATGAAATTACCCCTAGCTCCTGTCCCTGCGTTATTATTTTTGTCCCTGCGATATTATGGTAGTAGCTACGGGGCTGGGGAAAAAGGGAACTATTTTTGTCCCTGCGTCCTGTCAGTGACTGCAGTCTTCTAATAACTGCCACTAATTTCAGGAATTACTAGCTGATAAACTTTAGTTTAATACAATCGGTTGTATTACTAGTAGTTCTGTGAACAGTAGACCTCGCTCGTTGAAATAACAAATGTGGTTTTGAGTGTAGGTTAAAAATAGTGTGCCAGTGAGGAAGTAAGCAGAAGGTTTATCCAGTGAAACATTATTTACAATTCCCGCGAATCCGGTATTTCTAGTTCTCGTTTTTATTTCTTTTCTTGAGCTTTAACTGCTAAAGATTTTCTTTTAGAGGCATTGTGTTTTATTTAGGTTAATAATGCGTAAGATAGCTAAAAATATCGCGTTATAGAGGGACAACATACAATTAAATATTTACATACTTAAATAATTCAAACTTAACAATGTATTTACAGTTCCATAACTTCCATATCATATTCCAATATTAGAAATAATGAAAACAAACGATGTTAAAACGTCGTGATAGTGATCTCAACTTTATTCTCAAAACATGTACCAACACTTCCCACGGTGTCCTAGGGTCACTTTTTGTATGTCCTTTATCGCCGCGAGGTTTCATTTGTTTTATTTCATTTTGTAATTCAATAAAGCTAAGTCAAATACTTTTATGAAATTTACAATGATAATTTACAGGTATACAGTTCAATTCTTTTATTTATCCTCTACACTTTCTTATAATAATATGTAATTTTTTGGAAAATGATATATTCCTAAATTACTATTCAAAACAGGCCTAGTTTTGTTAGCAGTCTTGTAGTAGGAACATAAAAACTGGTGTTTTTAAAATAAGAAATTTGAAATTTATAAATATTTTTATACAATTCTATTTAGAACTAAATTACGAAACGTTTTTACATTTATGAAAAAAATTACAATAATTTTTACTACTTTTTATGTAGGCCTAAAGTTAAACATTTTCCTTTCGTTACTGAACGTGATTGTTTCTTAAGCTAATAACTTTCTTAATTTTATTTCAATAATTTTTTTACTGGCATATATGAATTCTTTAAACCTTTATCTACAAAAAAGCTATGGAACACTTTTGAATTGGTTTAGAATAAACGTATAAAAACATGGTTGAAATACAAAAATTTGGACGATTTTTAACAAATTCGAAGTTTACGGCCATTTTGTGAGCTTACCGTTAGAGATACGGAATAAAATCAAGAATACAATTTTGTTTAAAATTTAATTTGCTTCCAAATTAGTTATTAGTTATTAGTTTTTAAATTCGACTTACGGTTAAGCCACAAACTGGCTTTGGAAAAAAGCTTACACTGAGAGAAACGGTCCTGCCGCCATTTTTATTTTATTTAAGGGGTTAAAAATGAAAGATGGAAAAAAAACCTTATATATACATGGCTCGGCCTAGGAATAAGGAACATTCATGCAAAACAAAAAATAATCAAAATCGGTCAAGGCGTTTGGCCGTAATCGTGAGACAGACACTCAGACGAAATGACGAACGGTCGAGTTAAAACGGAGACCTCGCTTACGCTCGGTCAATTAGGGGTTAGGTTAGGTTAGGTTATCGACGGCAGGAAAAGCAGTCGACGGCTGTTTTAGAAAACTGCAGTTACTTACAGGACGCAGGGACAAAAATAATTCCCTTTTTCCCCCCAGTCCCGTAGCTACTACCTGACTGGGCGCCCAGCTCAATTTTATCATTTCTAGTCTTGCGAGGTGACCCTTCCTAATCCTCTTTAATGAGCGGGGCAGCTTCATCGTTTCAAAAGTACCCAAAATATCGGGTTAGTTTCACTACGACCGTACAATTTCATAGAAAAATGTACAAAAAAACATGCAGTTGTATAAGATATTAAGAAAAGCTCTCAATCTTAAAACCAACTATAAACCAACTACCATAAAACCAGATACGAGATGTAGAATCGGTTCTAGACAACCTTGATGCAACTGTCACAACTTTGTGAGTAATAGGAAACAACGAATCTTCTAGAGGATTTGAAGCTAACTCTCTGGTAAAATCCATAGAATAATTCGAATTTTGGTTGTTACTACTTAGAAGAGTACTAACTCAGTGTGATACATTGTCAAAAGCACTTAAGTAATCAAGATTTAATTATTCAAATGTCAATGATTTAGACAGAGTAGCCACGACATACTCTTATCCATGGGTGGATAAAGACAAACATTTTTGGGGAGGGGGGGAGTCACAACTAAAAGACTATAATCTTGGGTATGGGCCCTAACAAGAAATCTGGGAGGGAGAATGGAAAATTCTTAAATTGCTAAATTATGAGTTTTTAGGCTGTTTGGATTTTTTTCCTGCAATTTGTATATAGCATATATTTATACACTTTGTTGTGTTAATTTCGTAGAAAATTCACAAGAGTAATAATAACAGCCTTAGTTCATTTCGATGTATTATTTACATAAATAACTGTGTAAAACAATAGTATAAAAGACAAACAAATAAATAATTTAAGAGCCCGTGCGTTTCTTGACAAACCCAAGAAATTATAGTTGGCAGAACAGAGTGGACCGAAAGAGGAAGAGGAGTACACTCACTCTTTGGCGGTATTAACCTCACTTTCAACATTCGCTTATTGTATATGTCGAGATAAGGCAGTAAACCTATTTTAGTTACGTCACCAATAGATATAATATATACAAGTATAAACTAAGATTTCATGTAATAAACACTTAAAGCAATTACTAATGCCTAAACTTCATATTTCTTCATTCTAAACTAATCACAGACACAAACAACAGAAATGTGAACGGAACTATAGTTGCGTCTGTAAACGTAAACGCTTTAAGAACACATAGGGCGATTATCGGCCAACTCGAGTCGTCCGGCTATGTGGTCAACGATTTCAACGAAAAGAAGGAGCAGAGCTTAATCGGTCTACTACTTCGTCGGTAAAAGATGTTGAAATGGTTGCAGGTGAGAAACATTAATCGATTTGTATATTCAATGAAAACATTTTTTTTTTTTTTAACGAAGTTTCTTAACGCCGGTTGCTGTCGGAGTTAACAAATAGAAAATGTAATGCGAAACGGAAAAAGTATTATTAATTGGTTGCTATGGCAATGATAAAATATAAAATACTAGCAACGAAAAAAGCGTTACCAAATTGGTTGTTATGGCAACGAATGTAAATACATTTAAGAAACATGTGTTTTGGTTCATCAATTTAAATTAGGAGACGATAGGTTCCGTCCGGCGAAGTTCAGATATTATCGTCAAGTGCTGAAATTTTAGGTTAGGCCTAGAAAGTAATTTTAAGCCTTTACTTTAAGGTTGGGTATGTATATGTTGCCGTTAAGACAGGTAAAATAAATTAAACATACAAACAATAATTTTACTTTAGGCCTAGACGAATGAACCAACATTTTATGTTTATTGAATGTATTTAGGCCTACAATGAATTTTTAATACAATGAATTTAAGGGTCGGCTCTAGCTGTCGGCCATGTTGGTTGACACTCCATAAGACCAATGTTAAATTAAAATCCATATTTTTCCTTTATTTTTGATCGGATAATTATGAACGATATGTCATTTTAAAGCTATGGCCAATACGCATGCAAATGGCTTTTCCAAAATTAAGAAAAACGTTTTGTTTAATATTTATTAAGAATTTAAAAAATTAATTTTTAATAATTTTTTATGTTGTCACTATTAGTTATAGCGAAAAAGTACCAAGCCATTTGCATGAAGAATTTCGTCCCCAAGAGTTTGGTATTTTTTTGAAAACGCTATTTGAACAATTGCGGGTTTTAAATGGATTTAGGCTGAGCAATGTCCGTGTAACCTACCGCCGCTATAGGGTGACATTAAATATTTTTTTACGATGTAACTATTAATTATAGCGAAAAATTATCAAGCCATTCGGATGAAGAATTTTGTCCCCAAGAGTTTGGTATTTTTTTGAAAACGCTATTTGAACAATTTCGGGTTTTAAATGGATTTAGGATGAGCAATGTCCGCGTAACCTACCGCCGCTACGCTGGAGTCGCAGGTTGCTTTCTGTTTTACTAGAGCCGACCCTTAAGGCTAACAACAGACGAGACACCGGTGTATGGGACACTAGTGTACGGGCAGTGTACGGGACACTAAATGTACTATCAATTAAATGTGTGTCAACAGATGAGACACTGAGTAGCGCGCTACCAGATTCTGTGGCTCTACGGTGTCTCTCCCTGCGAGAAGCTGGGACACCGGAAAGTGTCCCGTACACCGGTGTCTCGTCTGTTGTTAGCCTAACTGTGTTTACCATCTTAGCTTTGAAGTTATAATTAATTCTACACTTTTATTATAATAACATTAAACGTATGGAAGCAGTAAATATTTGTATAAAAAAAAATAAAAATAATAATTAACGGCAATTGAAAGATTAAAATTATTTGTGATTGTTGCCGTTTATTCTGGTAAAAGAATTAAAGAGTAGGCGTGATGAACTTCGTTTCTGACGGGGGTCCCACGACCGGGGGCACGCATTTACTTTAAAAAAAATGTAAAACAAATTTTAAAACATGTTTTACTATTTCAATATTGAATGATAAATAACATTTAAATTACAACTTTAAATTAACTTAAATAGTTACATTCAAAATAACAACTAAAGATTACCTATGTTAATTCTAAAAATGACAAACACATAACTCAATATAATGTTTGTAGAAGTGATGAATTAGTAATTCTTGAAATGTTAATTCTAGTTAATACATACCACTGCGCATACTTTTTTCAGACCGCCGCCGCCGTGTTGGTTAGCCTCAGCTATTTCCTAAGCTTCATCATTGACTCACACCTTTAGGTGTAGTAATTACTACAAAATTAGTTAATTTTACTACAAAAAATTCTCTATATTTTTAAACAATATTAACATAACAATTTTTTTCTAAACTTTTGATAATAATATAATACATTATTTAGTTGTATAATAACATTTATTTATTGTCTTTCTACAGTGAAATTATTTAAAGACTACAATTAATATTGCAACAAATTACATAAAACTTGTGTAGGAATCACCACTAGCAATCTACAGTCAGAATCACCTCTAACTTCACTTCAGGAGACATAGGGGCGCCAACAAAATTGAATTATTTTTTTAGCAACCTCAGTAAGTAATTCTCCAAAGCCTGATTCAGTATTTTGAAAGACATTTTTAAACAAACCCCCATTGTTCAACAAAAGTTCTGTGGACATTAAATATCTATCTGGGTTTAAAACATTTTTTTCCTCCACCATCGAGTCTTATTTATTTTATTTTTTTATAATAATAAAATAGGCTGCAACGCCTGCAGCGGTTAGTTGGTCCATCGCACCACCAAACAATTGCAGAAAACTTGGTGTAGGTATAACTGTCTGACAATATGGACAAGTCAGGTGGTGGCGATTTCTGTTCCCGCCTATGATGATCTGTACCGGCGATTTACTTTAATCAACAAAATGTACAAATCAGCCGATAATCGCCCAAATGTATACTTGTTTTTAGACACAACTAGCGAGTATGACAACCAGATTCATAAGTTAAAGGGCATCCTTGAACGCTACCGAAGTTGTGTGACTCTTGTTGGCAGTGTCACCATAGTGCGCATGTACAATTTCCTGCATTGACCGTTAACTATATTCTAATTCAAATGTGAGTAGCGACAATGCGACTTTACTCCGATGTTCCTTGCAACTGGATCACGGCATTCGTCGCCACTGCGCGGAATAGACTATTCCGTAAATAGTATCAATATTACGGAAAGATACTACCCCTTGTACAATACAAAGATCAATATTACCCCTTGTACATGAAAGAAATTCCATGGAATTTTTCTTCATGTACAACCACCAAGACAGGACGTATTTTTGGCAAAATCCCTGACCTGCACAAAAATTTTATGTTACATTTCAAAATCACGCGGTAGTTTATTCCTTCGCCATGTGCTGATGACATTCGTGACATTTATAACTAGGCAAAAATTATAAAATATCAAGAGAGTATTGGATTATTAATAACAGTTTACAAAAATCTGAAACACGATCAACTTTACAAACGTTTTTCCGTGATTATACAAATTTTCTAATTTTTAGGCGGTATCCGCGCCTACTCTTATTATTCAGAAATAAAACCTTTTTGACAAGCTTTGGGAACACTGCATTGATTTTTCAACAAGTTGTCGTTTTAAAATAGGGGAACTGTCCAGCAAACATAATGTACCAAATAAGTTGGATGAAGGAACTGATCCTTGTGAATCATTGTAACAGCACTGCTGGGTTATGTTCTTAACCTGTTTTGGACATTCTCGTTGAGGAAATAAAGAGAAGACTGAATGTTTTTTTGATTTTAGGAAAATAATTATATTTTATATATATTGTATAATTCCATACTCCACAGACTAGTTCCCCCCCACCCCCACCAATGCCAGTTAGTTTCTTACCCCACCATTGTTTTTCTTTTGAATACCTGGATTAATGTTACCTTTTCTCAAAACATAACACTTTTCAAGACATGTCATTTTTAGGTGGCTGTTCAATTGATCTTCGACTAATAATATTTTATGTTAGAAACTCGCACTCCCTTCCTTCATATATTTATGTCTTTTGATAGGTTTATTCTCTTTATCAGTAAATGCAACATTGATATATGTATCCATCGAAACGTGTATAAAGATACAAGAGTAGTGAATTAAACAAAACCACAACTAACTGATAACATAAATCACAGTTAGATTAGCGAGTTAGAATACACGTAGCGCATTCTGTTATCAATTATTTTAAATACTAATATTAGTAGAAGTGGCACATAGATCATTTCGTTGTGTATTGGTCTGGGCACATGCATATGATTGATGACAAAATCACAAAACTGGTTTAACTGACCCTTAAGTCGATTAGATTTTACAGGCTTCATTTTTCGTGTTTGTCTTATGGACTGGTTATTGTAAAAATTTGTTTTTTTTTTAGCTATTTCAAATGCTATTTATTTATCGGTGACGATCGTCTCGCCTATTTGATTAAGACATTGTCGAATTTTAAAGTTTAGTAACACAAACAACTTTATGTTATACATTTCATTTTAATGCTCAATAAATTTGTTTAGTAGGCCTACAAATTATATTTTTTATATTATACAGAAATAAAGTTAAGTAAGAAATAAGACATTTGATATGAATTTAAGTTTGGACAAACTTGAACACATTAAAAGGGACATTTATTGATAATAGTGCACTTTTAATGAAGGGAGTTACTTATTGTGAGTTTTAAATGATTCAACATTTAATAGATGAATACATTAATAGTACTAAATAAAATTTCCTTCTAAATAATTTCGATAGTAAATTATAACTAATCTACCATTCCAAAAACTTTAGTAATTGCATTAAAATGCTTTATACTGTATTATGTTATGTATATGCTATTGAGTTCCTCTGACTAAATAAGTAGGTTAATTAGTTTTAAAATCTAATAATAAAAAATGCTTGGCCTGTTTAAAACCTTCTCAAAATTAAGTTAATGTTAAATTATACTTCGTAGAAGAAAAATATTTGTATAGTATTTCTTTGTCTGACGTATAGTTCCCCTCAAAACCCAGCAAGGAAATTCCCAGTTAGTTTCAGTAAACATAGTCTAATGGCGAAATGCTTTTACCAACAATATAATTTGTATATAACTCCTTCAGTGGCCTAGTCCTTTACAAAGACATAAAGAAACAAATATTCTTCCATATATTATATTCTGATTTTAATAAACCAAGTTTGTTTGAAAATATTTTGTTTTGAATCAAGAATCAAATACTCTTGTTGGATGTGTATTCCCCATTAGATGATATAACAAATATATTATTTAACTAACGCAAGCTCAACTAAAATAAACAAAACTGATTTCAATTACATTGATGACGGTTTCCAAATTTATAACATTATTCTTTCACTTATTTTGTCATTTTTTATATATACTGAGTGTTCATAAATTCCCATTAACCTCCTTTTTCATTGTTGTTTCTGAAAATAATTTAACAAAAACTTTGTACATACCCTGTGTTGAATAACAGGACACATTTTTTTACATATCTGACACTTTATGATTGTTGGGGGCTTGAAGGGAGGGGGGGGGGGGTTAACCATTTGAAATTTAAAGTTAGGTAATGCAATAATTGTATACATGTAATACAAAATTGTAAACCTTATTAAAAACAAAACAGAATGGCACAAACTAGAGCCTAATAGCTTGCTTCATTTCAAAGTAACGGACATTAAAAGTTCTGGAAAATTATTTATTATTATTAATATCATCAAATCAGGTAATTAATTTGTTAATATTTGGAATAATTAGGTTGTTGAGACTACTCATTTTGTTGTCAATGTTTTGTAACTACATTAAAAAAAATAAAATCTAAAGGGACTTTAATAACACTCTGTTTACTATCACTTTTAATATTTCTTGAACGCCATTAAAAGTTATCAATATAACACCCTGATATTTAGTCCGTTATTACTGCATTAGGTTGTTATTTTATATTCTGCTAGTCTTAATATCTTATTATAATCTCATGCCTTTGAGAATGTATATTAACGGCCATTTAACTATCACAATATTGTTGTACATTACCATAACGACATTAGTTAGTAGATGTTAATTATACATACATTTAATATACTGTATAAAAAATCTATATACTGTATTTAAAAAAATCCTGCTTTTTATTCACTCACTTCCTAAAGTTAATACTTAACCGATTTTGATGATTCTTTTTTATTTAAAAGATAATTTCAAGTTCCAAGTCCTTGTGAAGCTAAATATTTTATTTACTCTTTTATTTTGGTTACTTTCCGAGTTTTAAAATTGCATCAGTATGCTACAATACAACTAAATTAATAGGACATAATTGGTTCTAAACAGCTGATAACCTAATTGAGTTTCAAATAAATAAGTTATTTACTTTACTCAACCGTCAACAGATGATTTAGGTTATGTTATTGTTGTGTTTTGGGACTCTTTTGTTACTGTGTATGTTGGTGTGTAATTAAACTATGAAGTTTTGTTTAGGCTTTTTATTTTTGTAATAAATGAAAGTAACATTGTCAAGATACGAGGACATAGTAATTAAATTGAAAATTTGAATACTTTTAATAAATTAAAAAGGTGAAAAACAAGTTGAATTTTGTTACTTTACATCAAAATTGGTCGAATTTCAACCACAGGAGATACTCGTACTGATTTAAATTGTATATGTAATAAGGTTAGAACATTTTTGGGAAAATACAGCAAATATTTAATAGGAATATATGTTTTCAATTCAAATTAGAAACTTTTTAAACCTATTTATTATTTAAATTTTTTGAAGCCTACACTTAATATTTTCGTCAAATTACAAGTACCCGGTTTAAATCAACTTGGGTGATTTTACCGTTGGGCAGATTCTGATCCAAAGACAGAAACGAGTTTCTACGTCACGATCAAAGCTAAGCAGTCCATAATAAAAGGTCGCAAAGTTTAGGTGTAAACAAATTGTACTAATATTGTTCGTATTATAAAGCAGCTATTCAGCGACTTAATTTTGTAAATACGCTCAGCTGACGTCATCGGTTCAGCTGCGTGATCAAGTTGTTATTTTACAAACAATTGATTTTCTTCTGCATCCTGTTCTTTCCCTTACCTAAACATTGATTACACATTGCTTTTCTCACATTTAGGAACTTAGGTATTTAAATATTCAAGCGGGTTGCTTTTAGATGAAATGAAGGAAACCAAGCGAAAAGATCCAACATAGTTCAAAGGAAATCTTTTCCTTATTTAATTCTACTCCAGTAAACACATTTTGTATTGTCTTTAGTCAGCTGTTTAAAACAACATCCTATGTTCATGTTGGGATAAAATATATTGTAAAACATTTGTTTAAATAAATTTAATTACAATATTCACATTGCTTATATTATCATTAAAATAACTTATTGTTTTTATGCATTTTCAAATATATTTACTGAATCATTTATAGCGAAATTGTTTATTTGGAGGTTCGGTAACATTTTGTAAAAACAATTTAAGCCCACTTGTTGTTCTCTATCAAAGCACAATTATATAAACTTAATATTTTCTTAAAACCTTTATTTCCAGGTCAAAAACAATACTCCAGGTGTCTTGTTACAAGTTGTATTCAGAACAAATTCAACAATAAAACTTCGCGTGTTACATGTGCAAAAATTGTGAATATAAATAATGTTTGTTCACTAAATTTGAAGATAATGTTTCTAGGTTTAAAGTACTTACAAACATAAGTTTCTAATCAAGAATGTTCTTATTCAAAGAACTCATTATATATTAAGAAGCACTTGAGTTTACAATGATATTCATTGTTGTTAGACTTAGAACTACACTTTTTTTATAAAATAATTATAAATACTTTGCGCCTTATTTAGTCTTTTGACTAAATGTTTCGCTCCCACTGGCTGCATACTAGGTAGATAGAAATAGATTTGATTGATAGGTAGATTGAAATAGAGATTTGTGAGGAGTATGAGATTTTTTTAAACTCTTGTGTGACGTAGCCTATACAACCAATGTTTTAAATGTGTGAAAATGCAGTGTTATTTACAGTTATTTTATAAGTATATGGCATTAGTTGGCCTGAAGATGTTGCCGAAGGAAGCGAAACATGTAGCCCCACAAAATCAAATCATAATCAACCGAAAGACTGTGTTTGGCTCCAGGTATTTATAATATTATTACATTAAGGAATAATCTTTAATTGTGTTTCTCTTATTATGTAGAGGTAAAATTCAATAGATACTCTAAATTTTGTTTGAAGGAATTAGAGTCGCACAGAGGTTGAACACGCTCGTAAAGTTTTCTGCAGTTAGAACCTCCCACACACTTAACTTACTCTATTTACTGGCATTCCGTTTCCTTGCGCTAGTTTTTTCATTAATCTAATTGCCATTAACTAAAGATGTTAGGTAAGTGAATATTTATTTCAGATGAAAATAAAAGAAATAGTTCTGAGATGGCATGTGTACAAGTTGATTGCATTGCTCAATATTCCATAGTAATCCAAGATAAGGAAGATACTAATTCAAAAAATTAAATGAAAAATAGTTTTATTCCACTTTTTGTACATTAGAACCTTTTCTACATTTGCAAGGAATTACTTTAGAATCCAGATCCAGTAGCAACGGCTGGAACTTAACATAACTTCCACAGTCGGTCCTTAATTATGACACGGTATCCACATAGGTATGCCTACTGCAGCGCTAACTTAATACTTACCACATTGATATTATATCATAATACTTAAATTTTAAGAATTCAAATGACTGAATTTTAAGGATCAAAGGATCTTTTATACGGATACACTAATAAGAGAACAAAATGCCAAGAATAAACCAAATTAATTGCTGACATACAGTTATACAAGTTTTAATCTAACTTACTCAATCACATAAATCAATCACATCATACATACTTATATTTTTGTCATTCATACATCCAAGAAAAAACAAATTAAACTTTAGTTTACAATTTTCTGGTCCAAACAAAGGAAACACAACCGTATTATTTTATTTAGAACTATTGACAAAAGTTATTACAACAACAAATATGAAAAGAACCGCTACACAAATACTCACATATCCATACAATTAAATGACCCAAACAAATATAAGTACATCATTAAAATACTTTAACTGTTTTTTTTTATATATATATAATATATATATATATATTAAATTATTGTTTGTACCTCTTCAATCTGAATGCAAGTAAGATGGGACACATCAAGTTTGATCACCAAGAAACTTTTCAAAGCGTAATTAAATTTATTTACTGTCTTAGTAGAGCTTACACAATGACTAAACTAATTTGTGATTCACAAAACTTATACAATTTTATAGGTTAGTAATTTTAGCATTTGTCTTCTTGCGTATCCGCCTTTCTTAGCTTTGTATCTCGCTCGCTTTACGCGTTTCGGGTAGACCCCATCTTCAGAAGCTTTGTTTGCTACTATCTATCCTCTACCATTGTCTCCTATTTATATTTGTTCTCCTCTCCCACCCCCCTTTCAATCTGTTTACTGCCTGTTCTCTAATTGTTTGTAAACAAGTAAACAAATATTGTTTATAACAAGTAAACAACTATTGTTTGTAAATAAGTAAACAACTATTCATTTTAGATCATTGACCTACGTCCTATTTTTTTTCCCCTAGAATTTTTATTTTTATATTAATTTTATATTTTCAAACATAATGTTGGATTGTGTGTTAATTTGCTCATTTATTATTTTTTGGTCTTTTAACTTTAATTTAAATATTTCCATGTTTTCTATTATATTAAGCCTTGTTCCATTATTTATTGGGTGGATTAATTTCATAGATGTTTGCATATCCCTAGGTTTGTGGTCTTCGTTAATTAAATGATTCGCGAAATTTGAATCTTTTTTATTATATTTAAATGACCTTATATGTTCTTTATATCTAGTTTTTAATTTCCGTCCAGTTTGACCAATATATTTTGCTTCGCATTCGCATTCTAATTGGTATACTCCACTTTGGTTGTATTTGTCTCTTTTTTCTATATTATTATTTAATTTGTATTTTATTGTATTATTCGTTTTCATTGCTATATTTACTCCATATTGTTTAAAAAATCTTTTAAATTTATATATTTCTTTACCCGTGTATGTTATTGATGTCCATTTTTCTTTTTTATTATTATTCTCTGTAGGCCTATTTATTTTCTTTTTTGATTTTATATTTTTTATAAGTTTGTCTATTGTTTTCGGTGAATATCCATTGTTGATTGCTGTTTGCATTATAATGTTTAATTCTTTTTTATATTCAAATTTGTTGAGTGGTGTTGCCTGTAGTCTATTTACCATATGCCTAAATGCTGCTAATTTATGTTGCATTGGGTGATTTGATTCCGCATGTATGATATTATCAGTATACGTTTCTTTTCTAAATATTTCAAATTCTATTTTATTTTTGTGATTGGTTAATTTTAGATCTAAAAAATTAATTGAATTGTTAATTTGTTTTTCCATTGTATATTTAATATTTTTATGTATACCGTTTAATTGTTGAAGTAATTTCTCTTCTGTGTTTTCGTTACAATCTTCTATTATTATTAGTGTGTCGTCTACATATCTTATAATATCTTGCAATTATAATTTTGGATTATTTTTTCTAAGTGTGCATCTTCTAAATTTTGTAAAAATATTTCACTTAATATTGATGATAGCGGATTCCCCATGCCTAATCCATCTTCTAGTTTATACATTGTATTATTAAATTGAAATTGATTTTGTTTTAATATTTCTTTTAATGTATGAATTATTTCTTTATTTAATTGTTTACTATTCTCTGTTTTATCTAATTTTTCTTTTAGTATTTCCATTGTTTCTTCTATAGGTATAGAAGGGTATAAATTTTTAATGTCGTATGAAATTAGTTTGCTTTTGTTGGTTAATTTAATATTCTTCAGTTTATTAATTAAATAAATAAGTAAATATAGCAATGAAAACGAATAATAAAATAAAATACAAATTAAATAATAATATAGAAAAAAAGAGACAAATACAACCAAAGTGGAGTATACCAATTAGAATGCGAATGCGAAGCAAAATATATTGGTCAAACTGGACGGAAATTAAAAACTAGATATAAAGAACATATAAGGTCATTTAAATATTATAAAAAAGATTCAAATTTCGCGAATCATTTAATTAACGAAGACCACAAACCTAGGGATATGCAAACATCTATGAAATTAATCTACCCAATAAATAAAGGAACAAGGCTTAATATAATAGAAAACATGGAAATATTTAAATTAAAGTTAAAAGACCAAAATATAATAAATAAGCAAATTAACACACAATCCAACATTATGTTTGAAAATATAAAATTAATATAAAAATAAAAATTCTAGGGGAAAAAAATAAAAATAGGACGTAGGTCAATGATCTAAAATGAATAGCTGTTTACTTATTTACAAACAATAGTTGTTTACTTGTTATAAACAATATTTGTTTACTTGTTTACACACAATTAGAGAACAGGCAGTAAACAGATTGAAAGGGGGGTGGGAGAGGAGAACAAATATAAATAGGAGACAATGGTAGAGGATAGATAGTAGAAAACAAAGCTTCTGAAGATGGGGTCTACCCGAAACGCGTCAAGCGAGCGAGATACAAAGCTAAGAAAGGCGGATACGCAAGAAGACAAATGTTTCAAGCATCTTAGCGGAAATAATAATAACAAATGCAGTGAATAGTAATTTTAGATTTATGTTATGTTTACTTTATGTAAATTAAAGGTATTTAACTATTGAGGTATTTAACTGTGCACAATGAAGTTAGATTGTATTTTAAGTCCATCACTAAGCGACCCTACTTTTGCCCAGATCATACAAACACGAAGCTAGTTAAATATACAACGTATTTTACAGTTGTATGTGGATTTTTTAGAGCTACAGATGCTATTTCAATGGTAACAGAAATATGATTGGCCATTGGAATTTGAATTTTAAAAATACAAATGAAACCTTATATTTGCTTAAATTTATAGAGTAGTTTAGGAAAAGCATTTATTTACGATATTGAAATTAGTTTGCTAGTTACACTTGGCATTCGTGTCACTTCAAAACATTAAACTTTAAACTTGTTGATTTTATATTATTGTAATCAACAGGCAATATTGTAAATCACTAGTACACCAGTATACATTATACACTGACTAAATACATTTAAACTAAACATACACAATTGTTGAGCAAAGTGATATGTGATTGGGTAATTTCATTACCTCAGTACAACTAAAGTACATTAGTTTAATTATGGCCTTAGTGCTAGTGCAAGGCTTATGCCAAACTAACATCATAAGTAGTCATGGCCATACTTTGTCCGTAACATGGGCTCTTATGGGACTACGTTTTAGCCAATCAGAGAGCTGCATTTGGTCACGTGGCCCTGGGGGTGAGTGTGGTGGTGGGTGTGGGGGTGGGTTTTTTACCTCTCCGCCATTTTGTTTCCGCCACCGCCATCTTTTTTGTAAAAATTATAAAATTGAATGTCCGTCGAGGAGCGTCGTTGTTTTATGTCGTCATCTTTGTGGAAGCGTCGTTGTTGTGCGTCACCATACATGGGAAGCGTCGTCGTTGTGCGTCGTCATCTTTGTCGGACATGGGAAGTGTCGTCGGACATGGGAAGCGTCGTTGTTGTGCGTCGTCTTTGTTAGAAGGATTTCCGTAAAGGACTACACAAAACAAGTTTAAGCACTGTTTGAACTGCGCAGGTACTTGTACATAATATTTTATATCGATCCGAATCAACCCTTCTTTGACCCAACCGTGTGTTACGTCGTTGTCGACCAAGTTAATAATTCTCTTTTGCAGCCGATAAATGGGAAAATTTAAAGACTGTAGTAGTAGACCAAAACGACCGGGTGATCGGAAAAATTTGTATGTGCGTCGTTAAACGCTAAATTTAAAATCCGTCGATCGCAGCCATCTTGTCACCGCCTATACAGGGTGTTCCAAAACGCCTTTGTGATCGGAAAAATTTGTATGTGC
>JAGFPH010004162.1:116338-127002 GCA_018207615.1 Philaenus spumarius
ACAGGGTGTTCCAAAACGCCTTTGTGATCGGAAAAATTTGTATGTGCATTGTTAAACGGGTGCGTTAAATTTACAATCAGTCGATCGCAGCCATCTTGTCGCGGCCTATACAGGGTGTTCCAAAACGTCTGGGTGATCGGACAAATTTGTACGTGCATTGTTAAACGATGTTGCTAAATTTAAAACCCGTCGATCGCAGCCATCTTGTCGCGGGCTATACAAGGTGCTCCAAAACGACAGGGTGATCGGAAAAATTTGTATGTGCATTGTTAAATGACGTTGCTAAATTTAAAATCCGTCGATCGCAGCCATCTTGGCGGTGCCTATACAGGGTGTTCCAAAAAGCCTTTGTGATCGGAAAGATGTGCATTTTTAAACGACGGCGTTAAATTTACAATCAGTCACTACCTGATTCGCCATCTTGTCGCAGCCTATACAGGGTGTTTCAAAACGTCTGGGTGATCGGAATGTGTTGCTGACCCAAGAGTAATCTCAGCTGACATTTTGTTACCGCCATACCCCCCACTCTGATCCCATCCCCGAAGTCACGTGACCACTATTTATTTATATTATTAGTTTTTATTTTTAAGTTAGTCCAGAACGGTGATTCGAACCTAGCGAGTTCGGCGAGAGAACGGCCTTTTACGTTTGGCCCACGACGACATTTCTAGTTTACTTGTATTAAGGTTGAGTATATAAACATAGCAGATTGCAGTGTTGTAATATTTGGGCACATTTAAAATTTGGGAGTAATAATGTGTATAAAAATGTGTATATAACAGTGCATTATAGATAAATCATGTATAAAACATTTTGGGCTAAGGGTAATACTTTGTATATAACGATGCGTTATGAGCAGACAGTTGCACGATCATGGGTGATCGGAAAAATACTTATATGCGTTAAAAATTGGGCATGGAGTAATAATTTGAATAAAAATGCACGCATTGAAAAATTCCTTACCCTATTCTGTTTGTAAATGTTTCATATGCATTGTAACCCACCGTCATCTTGATCGCCTGCGAGTCAGGTGATAGGGTAAAATATGTATACGCATGGTATCCTTACAGCCAACCATTTTCGCAGCCTCCTACAGAATGTTCCAAAACGTCTGTGTGATCGGAAAATAACGTATATGCATTGTATCCTCGATGTTAAACGACTGTGCTAAATTTATAATCCGTAGACATCTAGTTCGCCATCTCGTAGCGGTCTATACAGGATGTTCCAAAACGATTAGGAGATCGAAAAGATGTGTATATGCGTTGTTAAACGACGGTGCTAAATTTATAAACCGTCGCCACTTAGTTTGCCATCTTGTCGCAGCCTATACAGGGTGTTCCAAAACGACAGGGTGATCGGAAAAATTTGTATGTGCATTGTTAAACGACGTTGCTAAATTTAAAATCCTTCGATCGCAGCCATCTTGTCGCAGCCTATAAAGGGTGTTCCAAAGCGTCTGGGCGATCGGAAAAATTTGTATGTGCATTGTTAAACGACGTTGCTAAATTTACAATCCGTCACCAGCTAGTCGCAGCTTATACAGGGTGTTCCAAAACGCCTTTGTGATCGAAAAAATCTGTATGCGCGTTGTTAAACGACGTTGCTAAATTTAAAATCCGTCGCCACCTAGTTAGCCATCTTTGCGATATATCGTAGCCTATACAGGGTGTTCCAAAACGAACTTTCGTAATATAACTTAACAAAACTTAATCCCAAAATTGTTATAGTGTATAGTAAAAACATATAACACATGGCTCGCTATAAAGTATTATGTACAAGTAACTTATAGAGAAAGGTATTATGACGATCTGCCAGTAGAAACACCCAAACATAACTGAGGGTAACCGATCTGTAAACATAACATTATTTTAGCACGAAGCAATGTTGTTAATAATAATTAACCATGCCTAATCAGCAAACAATAACCAAGATACCTTTATTGTTAACCCTGCCAAAGCCGCAAACCTTAACGTGGAAACCTATGTTTCTACTAACATGGACAGGCAATGTTTTTATAGGAGTCTATATCGTAGACTAACCTAAGACGTAATGTTATGCAACGTAGTAAGTGTCTACGAAAAATAATTGATCTATATTATTCTAAGCTAAAAACCACAATATCAATTGTTTTTATAGGAGTCTATGCCGCTACTAACCTAAGACGTATTGTTATGCAACGTAGTAAGCTTCTACGAAAAATAATCGACCTATATTTTTCTAACCTAAAAACCACAACAGCAATTGTTTTTATAGGAGTCTATGCCGTAAACTTACCTAAGACGTAATGTTGTACAACGTAGTAAGTTTCTACGAAACCTAGTCGGCCTATATTGTTAACTAGCCAAGCCCAAACAACAAATATTAACTTGATAATTAACATAAATAGCGAACATAACTCATTAGCAAAGGCCAATGTGTCTAACCTACACAATAAACATATTAACGTTGGTCCAGTCTAAACACAAATATTAAGTTATTAGATTTAGGCGTGTGTAACACTTAATTGCTACATAGAAGGTGTTCTAAAATTATGACGTAACCTATCATTCTCACCAACGTCATCTAAATAACCTATCTTAACCTCAGATGACAGCGCCATATTGATACGACTTTCGACTGTTATATGATGTAAAATACATTGCATAACTGTTGTAGTGTACAGAAAAATACTTAGTATAACCTAGGACCTTAACTGTGTAAAGGTAAGCATCCTAAACTTTAGGAGGGGATTTGTGATGAATGCCTAGCACTAAGATGTTGTCATCGTGTTTCCTTCGTACTAATGGGCAGTTGTCAATTTTTCGTCATGCTAAGGTGTTATTGTGTTTGTTGGTCGTGTTCTCGTCGTGCTATTATTGTGTTTTCATCAGTTACCGTTTAGTCGCCAACATTGAGTTATTGCAGTATTCTTGTCATTGTGAATAGATGTTTTAGAATACAGGAAAGTACTACTTTACATCTCTAATGAGATAGATGGGATTCGACCGCTTTCCATTGCTACCCAGGAGGTATGGTCGGAACATCGTTGTTTCTGTTTGACGGGCAACATCCTCAATCATCAGAAAAAAAAGCCTCTCTCCTTTGACAGGTAGAGCTTCCTTAATCATCAGAAAGAGCCTACACACCCCATTGGGTAGCTATATGTTCGCTACACCTGATAATGGATGTCAGAAGCATAGCTTCTGAGGGCATTTTTCAAGAAAGTGAATACTGTCAGTCTGATGCGTGTATGACACGGAAATTTCTATATGGTTGTTCATTTGTCATTTAATAAGCCGTGATATTTTTGGAAACTATTGTCAGTCAGTGATTGTGTATGGTAAAAGGTCTTTTACCGAGATAAACAAAAATCGTTTTGTCAGCCTTAAAATAGCAAGGAGATTTGAAGGAAATAAGAAATTATGAAAACAAAACTTTAAAATAAATTTAAGAGAAAGGTCAATTGATAGAGAGGGTTGAATCACTTGTATGTTTACCATAAAACTAGACAGGTCTAGTTATCTTAGGCCGTCCAGAAAGTAAAGAACGTTTTAGCATGGTTAAATAAAAACAAAAGATATCAACACCAAACTTTATTTACACAGCCACAGTACCTTATTCTACTTTTCTACGTAATCGCCATTGTTGTCAAAACACTTGTTGTAACGTGGGACCAGTTTCTCTATTCCGATGTTATACTCATCAGCCGCGAAAGATTTGAGCCATATTATCACTGCTTCTTTAAGTTTATCGTCATTTCCAAACTGTTTTCCACCTAAAAATTGCTTCAACTTTAGAAGCAGATGAAAATCACTAGGTGCTAGGTCAGGGCTGTAGGGAGGATGACAAAAGATTTCCCACTTCAGACTTTGGAGTTCTAGCCGCGTTCGTGCCGAGGCATGAGGCCGGGCATTGTCGTGAATGAAAAAAACTTTAGCCGACAGCATTCCACGCCTCTTGTTTTGGTTAAACATGATACACCACTTTCTTACTGATGACTCATTCATCGCATCTTCACCATACACAGCTTTAATTTGCCTATAAATTTCAATGGGCTTAACTTTTTGAGCATTCAAAAAGCGGATTACACCTCGTACTTCACATTTGGCGGGATTTTCGATTAGCGCTGTCATTTTAAAACGCTGCGAAAACCAGTAACGTGATCACACAGCAACGAGACCCACCCCACACTGAAGAGTAAGGAAGGGGCAAGCGGCCGCGCACGTAATCGCAGTAGTGGGGGATCTGTGCCGCACGCGATGCGCATTCGTTCTTTACTTTCTGGACGGGATAAGTATAAGTGTACATAATGAACCACCATTGACTTTTACATCTTACTGAAACCCTTCTTGACCCTTTACAGTCCCCGTGACCCTTCTTAGTATTTTTCACCATCAATAGCTCATCACATATCCATCGTTCAACTGATGGGGTAATCATATGGTACGGAATATGTAAACCCCGAAGGGGTGAAACAGGCCCCCCACCCGCCTGCTCCCGTGATGCCCAACCATAAATTCTGTCATCTCCGTTACATTCAGCCTTGCGAGGATTATAGCAGTACAGCTTCCCGCGCCAGAGGGCAGTTCAGTCTTAGAGGTTTTTACACTGCTCCAGAGGACCATTCACGCACACATACGCTCACACACACCGAGTTCAACATTCAGCCTTACGAGGATTATAGCAGTACAGCTTCCCGCGCCAGAGGGCAGTTCAGTCTTAGAGGTTTTTAAGCCGTTCTAGAGGACCACACACGCACTCACACACACAGAGTTCAACATATCTCTCTTTCTAGTCATGGAATTTTATCGTACCCACCTATCCTAAAAGGATTCTCTAGGTATACCTAGCCTTTTAGGAATTGTTTAAAATGATAGTGAGACCGTCCGTAGACGTAAACCATATCCAAGATGTGACAAAGACTGGAGGAGTCGCGGGTGTCTTAGAGACTTTTACGTTATGTCAGTAGGTTTCAGTAACCAGTATTTACGCCAAGGCTTTTCCAAAGTGGACTTACGATTACTGTGGACTTTTGGTTTTATGAATAATTAGATGAGGCACTATTGACCTGAATTAGTTTACAACGTGACAGTTGTATAACCTTCTTTTCGACCAAGATCTATTAATATCTACAAACATAACATCAATATTTAATTCTTACCCCTGCTATCATTTAACCTTTTGTAAAATTGAGTTTATTGTCTTCTGGAAGTTATTTTGTATTAATTATATAAACTGTGAAGGAAAACGTGATGGTTATTGTGTTTTTAATCTTTTATAACCGTAGGGTAAAGTATCATAATTTCCCTCAAATCTCCGTTTAGGCCCTGTTACTTTAAATACTTTTGTTTCCTTAACTGTTACAATATCTTTGTCTTTAGTTCTTCTAATTCTCTTCAATTACTAAAGACTCTTTGACTTCACTTTGGACCATTTCTTTAAGTTTATTAAAATTGAGTATTTCAGAAGTTTTATGATTTAGGGTCAGACCTTTAACCTTACACACTGTATGTATTTCACCGGTCGTAGGTGACAGAACTTTGTATCCGTATGTTTTTGGACCACCGGAAACAAATTCTGAAATGTACGATCCGTGTCCGTAGTCAGTCAGTTCATCTGTCATGTGTCCTAGGTGACTACCTGTTGGGATTTTATACTCCCCCTCTTTGTGCAGGTAGATAATTGAGTCTGTGTCATAGTAACAAACATTAGCTCCTAGAACATCCAGGTGTTCATATAATTTAAGTCGGGCTTGGGCAGTCGTATACGCTGCCAGAACAACATTGACGTTTTTCAAAGATTCACCGACTTCATCGAGGTATTGCCAGTTAACTAACATTGTTTCTTCGTTGATTTTCAGTAACCTGTTAATTTTTATGGATGGACTTGTTGCTAATTGAAAAAGGACGGACGGATCTCTTATTATAAGCGCTTTAGTTTCGTTCTCCCTCTGTCCGAATTTTCCCCAGAAAGAGTTAAGCATTAATTTTGAAAGGGGACGGAGTCCGCCATTCTTCTCGATTCTAGAGGGGTCAAGCTGTATTCCCTCGTGAATAAAATAATCGTTAACATATTTGTCTCTGTCATCGTCCGTTTTACACCAAGCCGGCCAGCCGCTAGCTTCTTGTTTTATTTTTAAAAACGTATTGATGAAAGCTGTAAATAACCCACCGTTTTCAAACGTAGCCATTTAGTATTCCCAAAGTTCGTACATGTCCAAAATCACATAACCCTTTTCCACCGCTTTTCTTATCTCGTCCATTGTCCATGTACCTACCAGTACCCGCTCCTCGCTACTATGTTCGCAATCATTCAAGCACAAGTTTTCACCGCATGCACGACACAAAACAAACATTAATTTATCATTCATTCTTACAGACAGTACAGGGTGATACAGGTCTCTCGGGGGTAGTACTTTACACTTTAACAAACCTTCCACCTCCAGACCTTTTTTCCTACACTCTCTATCGCCTACGTGAATAGTAGGGTGACCTACAGGATATTTTCCGTATTTGCACGCCCACGGATAGAGTGAGCATACATCTACATACTCAATGGTTTCGTTATCGCCACACTTATGGTATGTTTTTGCGTTTCCGGTCCTACCGCCGAAAAAAGAATCTCTCGGGTTGAGTGGTAAGGTATTTAGTATGGGGAGAGAATTTAAGTAGGTCAATTTCTTGTTTTCTTTTAAAGCTTTAAACGTACATTCCCACATCTCGACAACTTCGTAGGGTGTTTTTGTCAACTTTTCCATTTTTGTTCGGGTCCTTTCATATCTTAACTGAAGGCTATCTGAAGGGTCTTCTTTAAGAGGAGCTTCCCTCTTGTAGGGGAAACATTTTGGACAGCCGTGAAAGTAGCACCCTTGAAATTCAAAGATACGCTCTCCGTCAAAACCGTCGACTTTCACTCCTTCGATTTTGACTTCTCTCTCACGGCCTGCATGTTGAATCCGAACACCTCGTTCATCCTCTTCCCAGGTCAACCATTGCAGGGCAATTGCTGATTGGTTGTCTATTAGTCTGTATCCATTCTTTGGAACCAATCCAATAGTATTCCGTTTCAGAAAGTTACGTCTGAACGCCAAGTAACCGCTTCTATTGTAACTATTGTAACCGCTTCTAAAAACGGATCCACATTACATTGTTCCAAGAACATTGATCTAAATTTTAAGGATGCCTGTGCTAAAATGTCTACGTCCGATATACAGTACTCTACAATTTCCTTTTGAAAATCAAAAATGTAGTTAGCCTGTGATTGTTCATCATGCCATTTTGTAAAGTCTTTATAACCTTTATCAAACATAGAGTCAGGGCAGTAAAATTCTTTAGATGGTATAGGGCCTATATAATTTTGATTGGATACGGTATTAAAAAGATGTGGGAAGTAGCCTTTTTTTTCTCGGGTGGAAGATCGAAAGCTTTTGGAAGTGCAGACAAGGCCATGGGGAAGTAATTTATCGAATCTATAAATCTTACATTGTCCATCTCCATGAGTACGATTTTGGTTCCCTGCATAATAAGGTCTGGGGTGAATTTGGTGTCATTTAGGATGTATTTCAAGATAAATTGAAAGTCAAAAGAAGACCCGTTATGTGCTAGTACTGTCACGTTTTTGTAAGCTTTACGTACATCCATCACGTAGTTCATAAAACTGTCGACAGGATCCTCTCTAAACACACGGGTACGCAGACCGCAGGTTTTACACGAGGGCTCTTTAAGGCACTCGTGACAAAACCGTTGACTAACGCACAAGTTAAATTTATGCACACTAGCTCCCGAATCGAGAAACTCATCTTGACGGGTTTCTAAATCAAAAAATATAAATAAAAAGTCTTTAGTTTTAGGCTTTCGTATATCGATTCTCATAAAGCATTGGTGATTAGGAGGCTTGTATTCCGTACAAGTTTTACAATAAACTTCGCCACAAACATGCTTTGATTTACGTTCATTTTTTCTAACAATCTTACCACACTCGGAACACTTTCTAACAGACTTACAACGTTCACCTTGGTGGGCTATGAAACAAATTTGATTTTTAAAGAGGAGATTGCATTCAGGACACGTTATTCCGTCATATTCCAATTTACAAGGAGGAGATACTGCTTGGCACACTGGACAAATGTTCGGACATCTATGTCTTCCTTTGTGGTCATAAGGAATGTGACACGTCTCGCAGTAATAATTGCAAGCAAAAGATGAGGTCAAACTAGTAATTACGTTAAAATGATTTTCGTTAAATAATAGGTTTATTTTGTAGACAGCACTTTCATTTTCACCGTTAAAATACACTTCACGTCCTTTTCTGTTAAAATTGTAAACTGTAATTTTGTATTTCTTTAAGTGTTCCTGAAATTTTTTCCAATTCCGGTATCCCCGCACCATCCTCCGGAATGACCACCCTGGCTTTAGCCATAAGTTTCTTGGCTCTGAATAGCTGCCTTTTCCCCATGTCTTGTATTATAGCTTTGTACTGGGGATCTCTTTTAGCATGGGCTTTGCCTACCACTAAAGCTCTAGCTAAACATAAATTATCGTGGTTTTTTATCACTACTATCCCCTTTCGTGCCTTACACTCTTCATTGAAATTATTATAAATCCCTGGTCTTTGTCTGCCACTACCTACAGGAAGATTGATTCTAGTACACTCAATTTTGAAAGTATCTGTGGATTTAATTGACTCCGCATTACTCTGAATAATTCCTCCAAAAATATCCCAAATAAGGTCTCCGTGCACTTGACTTGCTGGTCGAAAGGCAAGGTACCCCGGTTCCTTATTTTTCAAATTTAGACTTGTTAGTGTAAACCCTAATTGATCGTTGTCCGAGCAGTCGGCTTTCATTTTCTCAACCAGACTTGCAAACCCTTTTTTAAGCCAATCGATTTCTGATTCGCCTTTAGGGACTGGATTGAATTTAAATGTCGTGGCAGAACCATACACCCTAAAACGTGCAACATAAGATTCCCTAGTATTTATCATGTACACAGGATCCATATTCGATATTTGTTTAGCCAACTAAACTGATCACTTTACACAAGCTAAATATTTAGATTATATCGATATCTGTGAATACGTACTGCGAATTTGTCAACTTTATTCGAGCACTGCCTGAACTGCACCTGCACAAGTTAAACGTCCTTATTAGACTAAGCAAGTAACCGGTTGATTAGCTATAAGGTAAGCTCTATGCTATAGATAACGATTTCCGTAAAGGACTACACAAAATAAGCTTAAGCACCGTTTGGTCTGCACAGGTTAAATGCCTGTATTAGACTAAATAATTAGCAGTCTGATCACCTATAAGGTAAACTCTGCAAGTACGTTATAGAGAACGGTCCCCGAGCTTAATGAATGCTTGAACTGCTCAAGTAAAATGATCGTATTACACTAAACAATTAGCAGTCTGATCACCTATATGGTAAACTCTACGTTATAGAGAACGATTTCCGTAAAGGACTACACAATACAAGCTTAAACACTGTTTGAACTGCGCAAGTTAAATGCCTTTATTAGACTAAACAATTAGCAGTCTGATTGCATATAAGGTAAGCTTTACGTTAGAGAGAGAACGGTTTTCGTGAACAATGGGATAAAACTAGTAAGCTTAAGCGCTGATTGAGCTAATAAATAATAACTAGACAGCTTATAAGGTAATATTGACAAGATCCGTTTAGAGAACGACTACGTACTGCTAAAGTTATGCAATAGTATAAGCCTAGTGGTTAGTCCAAGTGAACTATAAAGTGAAAGCATGTACCCTAAAACTAAAGGTTAATAAAATAGTAAATCTAATTAAACCGTAAAGGATAGTTTGAATTAGTATCGTTAGAAAATTTGTACTGATTTACGTTGTTCCGATAAAGTCAATTTATCGTCTAGAAAAAAAACTACCTAAAATATTCTGGAAGAGATACTATATACAAAAACAGGTCACCGTTTGTCAAAAAAAACGCTCTGTTTACGTCATACGATTGAGTGTCTAGAAAATAGATTGAACGAATAGTGATTTACTAATTTATAAGGTATCACTACCATATAGAGAAAACGTCGTGATTATTTAAAATATGTAAGATTATCTAGAGACACAGAATCGCATAGATAAGCTGCCTGAATTAACCTGAATCTAGGACTGTTGAATAACTGATCTAAAAGTAATACTTAAAACCTATATACTATAACTAGTTTACAAATTGATTATTATTTTTTATCAGTGTACATTTCTTGAACTAGAAGTAATAAGCTATTCTATAAAATAAACAAATTGAGTGAAAGAGACCCACACAGCACACGATATCCAATGGTCATCCATAGGATGTCTTTCTCATCCTACAATATCCATATCCATGTTGGATATGTAATAGATATCTATTAAATAGCCATGGTGGATAACCATCTTGGATATCTACAGATATCCAAAGTGGATATCTACTGGATACCCTGGATATCCAGTTTGGATATACAATTTCTATGATGTCCATTAGACATCCATTAGATAGCTATGAAAAAGCAGTTGTATAAAGTATATACAAGCCTAAAAATTCTAAAAATAATAACGGGAAAATAAAGTTTAAGAATAAAAAACCGACCCAAGGTCATAACATAACGGTGTTTTGTTCTGGTACCGTTATTTTCACTTTGTATTAATTAACTTTAATGGGAATATAACTTTATGCATTCTC
>JAGFPH010004163.1:13646-27566 GCA_018207615.1 Philaenus spumarius
CGCCAACCCCCCGCATTGACAGTATTTTCAGCACAAAGTGCATTGCGAGCTTCGCATGCCAACCCCCGTGTTGGGAGTATTTTCAATACACAGTGCATTGCGTGCTTCGCACGCCAACCCCAGTATTGGGAGTATTTTCAACACACAGTGCATTGCGTGCTTCGCACGCCAATCCCCGTATTGGGAGAATTTTCAGTGCACGGAACAATTTTTCTTTCAAATTTATCTTTGGATGCACATGTGCTTCCGCTTGAAATTATTAGTGAATATTACGTAGAAAGGCTCAAAAATTAAAGAATAAAAGGTCAGCTCCTAGCATAGGAAATACGAAATTTGCGCATCAGTGGACGTGTTGACGGTGCGGTAAACAACTACTAGTTCGTTTGAAGGATGAGTCACATTGGGAAGCGGTGTGGGAATTTTTTTCTCTACTTACGCCCTTTCCCCACACCCCCGGCCCATCGCGCTTGTGCGAGGCAAATTGCCAGTATTCACGACGATGTCTGTACCACTACCAAATCCACGTGGGGACTTTACCGTTAGGGCAGCTTCTGGTCCAAGACCGCGACGTCTAGGTGCAAACTCGTAAAGCACAGCCCATAACCCAAGGCCGACGAACGAAGCAGCGCGTGTGCGGAAGCTGGAGGCTCAGGTGCAAACAAATTCTGCTAATATATTTCGTAGCAGCTATTCAGCGCCTTCGTGAGTACCCTAATTTCCCAAAAAGTTGAAACCGTAAACGATATAAACTTAATTTTGGAAATACGCTCAACTCACGTCAACAGTTCAGCTGCTTGGTCGTGTTGTTTAGTCAAGGACAGATTTTGAAGATGAATATGAATATAGTCTAGAACCTAGACTGGGAGGAGGATAGCCGTCTTTCAACCTACTCTTCCACCCCACCTTGCAAAGTAGATAAACTTTGATAGAGAATCTACCATCAGCATGTGAAACCACTACCCAAACAAAACATTTACTCTTTACGTGATCCCCGGGGACAGAACCCCAGGAGCTTGGAAAATCACGTCCCGTGGGCACCATTATTAGCCTGTTACGGGACAGGTTCTCAGATGCCCAGAATGGTCGCAGGCCCGAGACAGAACCCCACCGAATCCCCGATCCATCAGCAAACACCGGAGACCGGGGTCCAGTAAGAAACTGCTTCTACGGTTTCACAAAGACCTGCGACACCAGTTTGGACTTGCCATGCCGTTATAGTCTGCGTAGGATGCCGTCCCCTGACAATCGAGGCCCAAGGAGGAAGGCTCCCCCGCCCCGTACCACCGACCTACCTCTTGCTCAACCTACTTCAACCACTCATTCTCCCACAATCGTACCTTCCTTAATCCCCAAACCCCTTCCGCAAAAACTTTCAAACCTTTATACACCTTGTCCGAAATAATTTCCCTTAACCCAAAACCCTCTATTCCCCCTCCACTAAAAATTCCCTTTTCTGCTTCCCACCTACTACACTCTCCTTAAATATGCCCCGGAGTCTCCAGTTCCCCACATTCACACTTTCTCTGATGATCACCTTCCCCAATTTTCATCCTAAACAAAAATTCCCTAAAATCCCCATGCCCACTTAAGAACTGAGTAACATAATACCCCGGCCTAACCCATTTCATCTTCAACCTATCTCTCACACACGAAAACCATTCTCTCGTCCCCCCCCCCCCCCGAAACTGCATTCTTCCATCGCTCATTCCACGCATCCCCCATCATACCTTTCACCTTTCTCTTTCTCCTCCTCCCAATCAACCTCACCCCCTTCCATTCAACCATTCCTTCCATTCTCAGTCTGTCATTTTCACCCATCCCCTTTCAACCTCGCGTTCCAGTGGGGGGACACCCCTATCACTAACACCACCTCCGTCTACATTAGTCAAGGACAGTATAAATATATTTTACATTATAAACTTTTACAGCTAATTCAATACGGTAACAAATTTTCTATAACATGATACATTAAGTTAACGCCGTTGCTAGGCAACACGTATTGTTTGGCGTCGTGTAAGAAATACCTTTAACAAAATATCAGAGCTGTTCGACACACAATGGACTGTCAACTGTCGAAGAGTCACAATATAGTCTTTTATAGTGCCCGGGACTTCGCGTTCAAATAACAAATTCGTTCTTTTATAAGGAAAATAAAGGTTTTTAAAACATTGATGTCATGTTGGCAGTCTTAGAATCTCTTTTAACAGCTTTGAGCGCGCGTGTTGCAAATGGCTTTGAAAGAATTGCTAAATATCAAATTTTATGTAATTAGTAAGTGAAACCCCTACGTGCTCCTAACGCCAACCCCGTTGGAACCTTCTATCATGTTGTGTTTTCTTTGTAATAACTTTGTAGGATTAATAATAACAACAAAGCTAAGATGGTAAATAATGTTACATTTTCAAACAAAATTAATTCGTATATTTTATAACGGCAGTTAAAATAAGGCTAAAAGAACCAGCAAGATTCAGGTCTACACTTTAATAAAAAACTAACCTAAAAGCTAGGAATACAAATAATTGCTTCATTGTTTGAAATCAGCTGTCACTGGAAATATTGGAGCAAACAGCTTTTATCTGTTATTTTATTTAATTGGTTGCTGAGGTAATAAATGTAATAAACATGTGTTGGTTAAAGAGTCTAGACCAAAGACTTTTCTCCGACTAAATTTACAAATATTGACATAAAAAATGTGTTAATCAAATTATCATAGCCTATGTTACTCAGGGATAGAGTAGCTTTTTATTATTAAAACTATTTTTTCAATCGGTTCATTAGTTCCAGAGATTACTCCCAACATACAAACAAATTTTAAATTTTAATAATATTAGTACAGATAAAAAAGCATTGGCACTTTCACAGGTATAACATTTTTGGTTCTTCTTTGCCGTTGAGAAAACTCCGGGGAGGGGGAACAATGATGGACTGAAAAAATAAGTCTCACTGTATGCCCACTTACCTTTTCAATACTCTGAGCACTATCCATTACAAAGTTAATGAATTGCTAGAATGAGTGCACGTGGCGATTTTTATAGGTTGGCTAATAGCGCCACAGCCGGTTTAAAGGTGCGAGATCGTTGAAAAGGCGTTCATAATCTTGCCTTTCGGATTCTATTTATAAATGAATTAGTAACTAGGGAAATAACTTCAAGTTATTAAGAAGACTACATGTTTTTGAAGTGAAAACTTCTATAGGCGCACCACTTCCAAATTAAATAGTCGCGGAGATGCGACGGAGCCTTAAAAAAAAATTCCAGACAGTGATCAGATTTTCCGTCACGCTCTAATATATACAGGGTGTACAAAAAGTCCCGCACAAGTTTAATATTTCGTATATAAAAAAAATTTGAAGGTAGATGTGATTGAGGAACCCAGTCTATGTAAAATACTATTTTATTAAGTTTTCAAAAAATTTACCCGCCATCTTGGATCCGCCATTTTGAATATAACTTCGTTTTTCTAAATAAGAAGGTGGTCATGTGATACATCATTTCGATGTAGAATTTCAAGAGATACCCAACGGTGAAATTTGCACATCCATATCTTTAACCGATTAAAAATGGCAGCAAAAAAAAGAAACGAAATTCAGTTTTCCAATTTTGTCCCATTTTGATATCTGTCCGTGTGTCCGTCTCTGTGTGTCTGTAAGGATGTGTACAGAGCTGGAGACCATACCAACGGTCCGACTTTGATGAAATTTGGTATGTAGGTGTAATTCTGAAATATCTCAAAGTTTTTTTCTCATTTTTTCAAATTTTTGATTTTTAAGGGGGTTTGCCTACCAGAAATGGCAAAAAACGAGAAAAATTTAAATGTCTTAAAAACGGCTCTAACGATTTTTATAAAATTTGTGTGGTTTATAGTGTTTAAGAACCCACATAAAATGACACTACCCGCATGTTTGGGAAAATACCTGTTCAAAAGTTATGGGCCAAAAACTGATTCAAAAACTGGTTCTTTGAAGGCACAATGTTTACATTTTAATAGCTAAAGCTTCATAACTGTGTAAAATGACAGGTAATGGCACGTAGATTAATCATGCACAAGATGGGCCCTGTCTGATATATTGATTTTGCATAATAACTGTTTAAACAATTTAGAGCGTTATCTTGAAAAATGCATATAAATTAATCGTTAGGCCGACTTAAATTTTAAAAACAGGACAGTAGCGAATCCTACTCAACTTTTGATTTTGTATTTTTTTTAATTTTATACGTTTTTTTTTTTATATTCGATGGCGCAGTTAGTAAAGTTTGTTGTTTCATTATATTATATTTCTAGGAAAAGGTAAAATTGGGTTCGTTTCCGTTCGAATCGATGATTTCAACTCAATCGGTAGAATCGTTCTGTCGATTTAACGTACACATTTGAAGGGCTGAGAAGCCATGGGGTACAAGTGGTGTTTTTTAAATAACGGAGTTAAGTGCAGAAACTGGCTCTTCAACACTCTGAAATGAGTGTGGTCAAGGAATATTACTGTAAGTCTATCGTGTGCAGAGATTTAGTGGCGAAAAGAAAAACTGCTTCGTAGAAGAGCTGTTTAGCTTGGAAGCCAAGGGGTACAAGTGAAATTTTTTTAATAATGGAGTTAAGAGCAGAAACTGGCTCTTCAACACTCTAAAATGTTTGTGGTCAAGGAATATAACTGTAAGTCTATCATGTGCTGAGATTAAGTGGCGAAAAAAATCTACTTCGTAGAAGAGCTGTTTAGCTTGGAAGCTAAGGGATACATGTTGTAAAGATACAATTGTACTTGTAACCTATGTTTTATTACTTCACTTCTAATTCCTGTTAGCAGCCAAGAGGTACAAGTGACCACTTTATCAAATATTGGATGATACAAAAGAATAATAGGATGAAAATCATATTAATCTTTGTTATTATGTTAGTCTAGAATCTAGCAATTAAAAATATACTAGCTTTAATGATCACGGTTTTGCCTGGATTTGATTATAACAGTTTAACCCTACGAGGGCAACACAAACTAAGCAGCTTTGGAAAACAACATGGGGTTGCGCATCACCCCAGCTATAAAATAATCTGTATTTTATACTTAATAATTTTTTTTTGCTCTTTTCTCATTGTATTATTAGACTGTATATTTAATAATATATTATTATTCATATTGATGAAAAACCATAAGTATGTACCTTTCAAAATAATTAATTTCCGTAAAAGGCGCACAAAGTCTCACTTTGTTTATAATAAGTGAAATAAAATATGTTTTATGTTATGGGTATAAAATAAACAGCCAATTTGTTAAAATAACAATATATTGTACATATTAGGATAATTTTATTACAGTCTTGGAACAGCTTATACCTTAAAATATAATTTTAAATTGGATTAATCTGACAGTGTACATTTTTGAGGATTTTAGTAGTTTTAATTTTTATAACTGAAAAATGAAAAGAAAAACTTTGTAAAATAGGTAAAATTGAATTAAAATACAAAATAAACAATGAAAATTTAATTTAAAAAATGCTAAACAATAAATCTGAATTTTTCAAATTAAAAGTGTAGGCAATTTATGTATATATCACAAATTTCTTTGCGGTGGTCATTGCATGTTGGCTGTTTGCATTTAGCACATATATTGAGATATTCAAACATATCTCTCACTATATCACTGAAGTTTGGGTCATTTATATTAGCCATTTTGAAATAAAAAAATAAAAATGTTTGATAAGCACGGAAAGACAACAGGGGTTACACGTAACCCCAAGCTATTTTTTTTAACCACTTGGAACCACTAAAACAGTGTAATTTCCCCTGTACCGGCAGATGCCAAACTAAACAAAGAATACAACAATTCCCAAGGTCATACGTAATCTACTGCCACTACAACAAAAAAAATATTCCTGCGTGGGGTGACGTGTAACCTCTGTTGCCCTCCTAGGGTTAACTTAAAAATGAGTTTTCTCAAAACTAACTTCACTACACTTATACCCTTTGGCTTCTCAGCCCATCATTTGATTTCTCACTTTATGCTGTATTTCGTTTTTCAGATATGGATTCGGCTAAGCGAACACTTTAGCAAATTTCAAGTCCGTCCGCATTGTGGTTCAGCAAATACATTATGGGTGATGAACTAATGTAAAATTCCATTAAGTGCAGCGCTAAGAGCTTAATATATCGTTTTACTAATGAGCACCGTAAATATACAACCGAAGAACGGTTGTTGAAATACTACACTGATCTGGCGTCACAAGAGCAGCTCAGGAGTCTAATTAATGACGCAATAATGAGCTCGCTGCACTCACCGTGAACGAGACGAACTATTGTAGCCTCGTCTAGAGAGCTGTGAAGCTTTGCTTTGGTTTGAAATGTTGACGTGTTTATAAATTAACAAATATTGAACTGTGTTTAGATTTGAGTTTTTATGTGTCGGGCTAACTATTCAATATCCTGAGAAGGTGAAATTAGTGCTTCCTTTATTCCAGTGATATTTAATACGAAATGTCTAAGATCGGATCTACACTATGCGTATTCCGCAGATGCGTATTTTGGCTGCGTATTTTCGGTAAGTCGACGACGTATTGTTTTAAATTAGAGCGTCCACATATGAAACGCTCCACGTATAAAGCTGGTCGTCCACTAACTAGGTCGGTAAAAAGGCGCGACGTCATCGTCGTCCACTCAGAGCGCGGCGCGGCGCAGCGCAGTAGCTTTCTCCCCACTTTTGGTCACCTGATATTCAGTCATGGTTTGACAGTATTCAGAGATAAAACTATTCTCTGCACTTTGTTATAATAATATTTCATTTTTGGGCAAAGCATGTATTCCTAAATTACTGTTAGGCCTAGTTGTGTCAGCAGTCTTGTAGTAGGAACATAAAAACTGGTGTTTTCAAAATAAGAAATTTGAAATTGATATAATAATAATAATAATAATAAAAGTGTGTTTATTATTACAAAAATGTTTCAAGTTTACAAAAAATACTATTAAATACTTATTTACATAATGAAAGAAACAATATAACAATATCCAAATTCAATAATACATATAAAGAAACAAAACTAATAACTACAGTAACCAAAATTAATATCACACTTTATGGAATGACGATTTAAAGGTCGTCCGCCAGGTAGGCAACTTTAATAGATTAAATTATACTAAATTACAAAGTTAAAAGATCCAAAACTATATGAACAACAAAATATACACATTAACAAAATAAAAACAATAATACAAAATCTGAATATTTAGTAACAAATAAATGTAAAACATCAAACTAAAACACATTTTAAACCCATACATTTGAAATACTACTGCAGGTTGTGAATATTAAAGAGATAAGGTGAGAAGCTACTACCGATGGATATTACCACAAAAAACAATATCGGCATTAATTTGCTAAAAATTAAAGTCAAAAACAAATTCCTGCCTAAGCTTAAGTGCTCGACGTACAACATTCACCAGCCCTGACCAATTTTCACCATTTAAAATATTTATTATTCTTTCCACATCCAGAACCCTATTTCCAAAACAACTTTTCCTAATTTCTCCTAAAATCAGACATCTGCCCAAAAAATTTACAATATTTTCCTCCTCATTAGAATTACACAAAGAACACTTCCTTTTATTGTCCTCCCTGTCCGGTCTATAATTGAGAGGTAACATGGCGCTCCTTGCTTTAAATATTATGCTGATAATACCTCTCGAAAACCTATCACTTATGTATCCTGCTTATCCTAGTGATAAATTTAATTTACTATAAATATTGTGAAATTGGGACCTATTAACACGATCGCACCAAACGCTCCTGGACCTCATATCTAATTTCTCAAGTAGACTGCCTAAAGTCTGTCCCCACTGCTTATCCTCAAAAACCTTTAAAAAGTCCCCTTCATAGCCACAACTTTCTCCCAATTCCCCCCAAAATTTTTCCCATGAATTTTTTTCCCGTAAAATCAGCTTCGATAGTTTTTTTGGTAGCCTGTCATCCGGTAAATATAATGTCCTTCTTATGTATTTAAAATTACATTTCAAAAGTTGCAGATGTAAGAGCTTAGCCCCTGTCTCTAAATATAAATTACTAGGGAGAGAAAAGAGCTTCTTTAAGAAAAAACGCTGAAAGCTTTCTAATTCTGTAATGTTATTGTAACCCCAGACCTGAGCTCCATAATGTAACAACTGTTTTACATGCCGCTTGAAATTGATATATATATATATTGTAACGACCAGAGTTGTAACGACGCTGAGGGCGTTCTTTTGTTTTCCTTTGGCCCCACGTTGCAACGCCAACTCTGCAACGACAGACCTTTTATCGACGTTCGGGAGCCAACTCTGCAACGTCAAGTCTTCCCCGACGCTAACTCTGCAACGGCAGACTTGTGCTAGCGTTTTTGTCTGTCTGTAGGATTTCCCTACCTTGTTACAGAATAAAGAGATTATATCACCTACTGGAAGTATAAGGCAAATTAATTTTAATAGCCTAGGTGATATAACTCTGGTTAAGATAACTATGTCTATAGTCACCTTAAATAAAAATATTTTATTAAATTCCTTCCAGTTATTCAAGTTACTATTAAATTTAAATCTGCTCAGCTCAGTAATTAATTTTATATTTATTTGACAATCTCTGAGGAGTGAGAACAGTGGAACTTTACCTAGAATAATTAAATTATTTGTGCTTTGTGAAATTTCGTTGGAACTGCCAACTTTGCAATTTAGCCCTTCGATATTGATCATACACTGAAAACAACTTATCATACAGGATACTTAGATAATAGGAATCTCTTGAACAAGGTAAATTATTTATATTAATTGAAATCAAAAGAAAATTTATTCACAAAAAAAAACTCAAAATTCTCTGTGGTTCTTTCCACTACAAAAACATCAATTTTAAACTAAATTTACTATTTACATAAATTTTATCTCTTTTAGGTAGAACCATTTATTATTTATTTATACTTAATTATTCCTTCCTTTTTATATTTATTATTTAATTATTTATGTATGAAAATGATTTTAACTATTTAATTGACAAGACTTATAAGTTTATAATTTGAAAAACCTAACTTTATTATCTCAACCCAGTATCAATAATTGTTTAAATTTAACTCAGGCAATATTTTAATAGGGGATATCGTAACTTTTCTGACAGACCTTTTATTACTGCGACCCTGGACTCTGAACACCTTTCCCAGGAACGTTGATGGTAAAACAGCTTCCCTGAAGTCCGGTTATCGTTGATGCGGTTGAATGTCTCCCGTGGTCTCAGCTTTTGCCTGGTTAGAAATTCCCTGAAGTCTTCTAGCGCCTTCCCTGATTTGGTTTTCGCTTCTTATTCCAGTAGTACTTCAAAGTCCATGTGATGTTCCAGTTATTGCCATTACATCAGTCCGGTGATTATCGTAGACTACGTCATTTATAATTGTTTAGACGCACCTGCTATATAATTAATTATAGCGTAATTCACTGAAACTGTTCAATTATTTTTTTTTACTGTCTGTAATGATAACTGATTCTACACTGTCTTTGTTCATTTATTTAATTTGAATTTACGTTTGATAAATTTTTAAGAAAACTGTTCATTGAAATATTATATTGCATAATATTATAATTAATTAAAATGTTCACTGTTTGATTTGCACATTTGGTACGACTGTCTTTATAAAACACTGCTTCTAAATACCAATACGTTACTTTAACCTTGCAGTTTCTTCTAACACATATCTTACTAGTAACAAGTCCTTCCAGCGTCTTCAAAAATAAACTTAATGAAGAGTAGACTAATGATGAATAGATACTGTATCTAATGAACGAAAGGTACTCTTGAATAGATCTAATGATGAATAGATGAGCGTCTCCCGCTGTACTTCGCTTATATCGACTGTTTTGCCGCCTTCCGAGTACCAACTATCTCCCGGCTTCTTCTATCCCTTTTTCGATATCTCGCCATGCGATTTGTATTACTTTCTTTAGTTTTTGGGTTGGTATTACCCCCACTAACTTCTTCGTTAGACATCGCCACCAGCTATCAGCCTTCCCCACCACAGACATTCTCTCCTATTGTCTTACGTATTTTCCTTGTAGTTTTCCTGGAACTGCTTTTATGGAATTGCGGTTTTCGTAATCGTATTCCTGGTACATTTTCCTTTCTTCTCACACTTGAGTGATGGTCCTACGACGTTTGGTTCGCTTATGGCGCTGCATCGCGTTTTCCGCGGTTTTTCCTCGCGAAAACTTTTCTGGTTTTGAAGGAAAATCTTTTTTCTTTCTTCTTCTCTGTTGGTTATCGTTTTATAGTTTACTAGCCAAAATTTCAATTCTGTCCGAAAATTTTTCTTCTGCTTTTGGGACTTGTAAAATTGCCAAATTTAACATTTACTTTTGGATTTGAATTTTTACTTTAAAATTGATACTTTAGATTGAGATTTACAATTTTATATCCCTATTGCTTTCTTAACACTATGTTATTAATTTTACCACCTTTTTCATTTTATTTTTAGCAAAACATAGGTGTGAACCTTTTCACCTATTATTTTCATTAATTAACAATTTACAAAATTTTTATCTTATAAAACTTTTATTCCTATAAAACTTGTTTACTTTTTCGTTTTCCCTTTTTCATTTTTTCAGGTGCTTTTTCACCTTCAAACTTTAACAATTATCTCTAACTTTTAAAATACCAAAAATTTCTTAATTTGTTATTTAACATTTTTTATTCAACTTTTCTTACTCTTTTCAAAAATATCTTTTTCATTTAATTTTGATGAAATTTAAGAATTTTCTATAACTTTAACTCTTTATAACTTTACTATTCTTTAATTTACAAAATTGTGACTTCCATGAACAATGTCTCCACCTCCCGTGTTTCACATTTACCCATAAAATTCATCAATTTTATACTTTTATTTAACACCTTATTCCTGTATAAAAATAACTAATTTTTCTAAGTCTTTTAAGCAACTTGAAACAAGTTCCAGGACAAAAGTCCATCTCTGTTGACTCAGTACATTTGGCCGGGACTTGTCGTATTCTAATCTAGTTAAGTATAGGGTGTACCTCAACTTCTGCTATGAAATCTTGATTTTTGCAGTTTTTCAACAAAACTCAATTTTTCACGCATTGCATAAGGTTTATCCGTTGCAATATATTTATACACTTCTATTTAGGATTAAATTACCAAACTTTTTTTAAATACTTTTTGTGTAGGCCTAAATTTGAACGTTTTCCTTCCGTTACTGAAGATTTTTTGTTTCTTGACCTAATAACTTTGTAAATTTTACATAAATCAATTTGTACCGTCATATACGAATTCTTTGTGCCTTTCTCTACAAAAAAGCTATGGAAAACTTTTGGATGGGTTTATAATTACTACTATATTTGGCGAATTTTTAAAAATATCCTCGCACACGCAACTAAATGACTTGGTATTGCAAAAAAAAAAATAGCATGGACAGTTTAATGGTTTTAATTAACATACATGAACTTGAGACATTACGTTTTTGAAATGAACGACAGATTTTTTGCACTGTTGTATTAATTCAACTAACAATCTATAACTTTGTCGCAAAAAGTTTTCATTTTTTCTAGAAATAAAAATTTTTCAACACAATTATAACATTTTCTACATTTTGTATGCAACAAACCCTACTTATTTGTATTTGCCTATAGTTTTTTTCTAAAAGGTGAAATACTTGTTTTGTATAAATATTGTATGCAAGTAAGTAAAATTGCAAGGAAGAGAGAAACATAATTTGTTGTTAGTAATGAATCTACAAAATATATTCACCTTTGAATTGCTACACGTGCAGAAAGACTTTGTTGTGGTTGTAGATCAGCTGCTCATATGACAGTTTGTTAGGTACGAATGTCGCCGAGTACAGTCGAAGTTATTCCAACAAATTCCGACCTAGGCGTCGTCCACTAGGCGGCGCGGTACCGACCTCCAACAGTTTTTCATTTATTCGAACACGGCGCCGCGCCACGTAGCGCCGCGCTACCTCCCTAATGGACGAAGCTTTTATGTTAGAATTTAAATAAATCTCAAAATCGGATCCAAGCTACTATATTAAGGGTCGGCTCTAGTAAAACAGAAAGCAACCTGCGACTCCCTCTAGCGGCGGTAGGTTACGTGGACATTGCTCATCCTAAATCCATTTATAACCCGCAATTATTCAAATAGCGTTTTTAAAGAAATACCAAACTCTTGGGACAAAATTCTTCATCCGAATGGCTTGGTAATTTTTCACTATAATTAATAGTTACAGCGTAAAAAATATTTAAAATCACCCTATAGCGGCGTAGGTTACACGGACATTGCTCAGCCTAAATCCATTTAAAACCCGTAATTTTTCAAATAGCGTTTTTAAAAAATACCAAAATCTTGGGGACGAAATTCTTCAGGCGAATGGCTTGGTAGTTTTACGCTATAATTAATAGTGACAACATGAAAAAATATTAAAAATCAATGTTTTAAATTGTTAATAAATATTAAACAAAATATTTTTCTTAATTTTTAAAAAGCCATTTGCATGCATAATGACCATAGCTTTAAAATGACATATCGTTTATAATTTTCCGATCAAAAATAAAGGAAAAATTTGGATTTTAATTTAACATTGGTCTTATGGAGTGTCAGCCAACATGGCCGACAGCTAGAGCCGACCCTTAATATTAATAAGATATACTAATATTATAAAGAGGTTCAATTGGATTGTTTGTATGTAGGTGGTAATCTCTGGAACTACTGAACCGATTGAAAAAAATAATGTTACCAATAAAAAGCTACACTATCCCTGAGTAACATAGGCTATAATTCATTTTGTTAAAAAACTTTTTAATTTTAACTTTGCAAATTTAGTCGGAAAAAATGTTAGGTTAGGCCTAGACTGATGAATCATCACATGTATTTACATTTATTACCATAGCAACAAATTGAATAAAATAACACATAAAACAGCTGTTTGTTTGTGTGTATGCAGGGGGTAATCTCTGGAACTGCAGAACCGATAAAAAAAATAGTACTGCACTATCCCAGAGTAACATAGGCTATAATTCATTTTGATAAAAACATTTTTTTATTTTAATATTTGTAAATTTAGTCGGAAAAAGTTCTTAGGTTAGGCCTAGACTGACGAACCAACACATGTATTTACATTTATTACCGTAGCAACCAATTGAATATTAGCTGTTTGCTCTAATATTTGAACTAACAGCTGATTCCAAACTTTGAAGCAATTATTTAAATTTCTAACTTTTATGTTAGGTTTTTATGTAAGTGTAGACCTGAGACTTGCTGGTTCTTTTAACCTTTATTATAACTGCTGTTATAAAATATACTAAATAATTTTATTTGAACATTTAACGATATTTACCACCATAGCTTTGGGGTTACTATTAGTCTATATATATAAAATTCAATGTATGTCCGTCTGTTTGTACGTTTGTCTGTTTGTACGTTTGTCTGTTTGTATGTTTGTCCTTTATGCGTTACCAAACCGTCCATCCGATTGCTTTGAAATTTTGCATAGTAACACAGGTTAATCCTGGGAAGGCTTTAGGCCATTTACCGAAGTCCTAGGACATTAGGGCTACGCCCCAGTGGCCCTCAAAGTTTCAATGTTAATCTTATGGAAGGTCAATCTTAAGGAAGAAGAAGAAAGTTTTCTTTTGATTTTATCAGGGGCACAAAAAAACAGCTGTTCTTATGAAAAGCTTAAAACAGCTGATTTTGATCAACAACTGATTTGGATAAAAAACTGAATATAATTTTAGGTTAGGTCTACAATGAACTAAAACACCAATTATTGGGCTAATTATTTAAGATATATAAAAGCCAAATACCAATCACTGACTGAACACTTAAAAAGAATACAATTACGTTAAAAAGAGAGAAAATACCAACCACCACGGGCAACGCCGTACGGGTCAGCTAGTAGTATTATAAAGAGGTAAAATTTGTTTATT
>JAGFPH010004163.1:32666-42823 GCA_018207615.1 Philaenus spumarius
AAGGGTAGACCTATATCCTGACGACTGCACAGTAGGGCCAAAATTTTGATTAGGACAGTGGTACTTGGATCAGTGTATGGTATAATTATACTGGGAACAGCTTTCGCCTGAATCCTGACGCACGCGCGGTAGGGTCGATGTTTTTGCCAGCGTGACATGAGTTGTTTCTATAATAGACAGATTATTGCGCATACAAAATCCAAACACATAATCTTATGTACTTCAAAAATTGTAAAAGACAAAATGACAGATAACCGGACAACAAAGCGTTTTCGGACCAACGTTATGTGCACTTTGTTACTGCATTTGTTTGTGAGACTTTGTCGTGAAAGTTCGGGTTGAAGGTTGTGAGACTTTGTCGTGAAAGTTCGGGTTGAAGGTTGTGCGACGCAGTGAGTAATTGATGACTGGAAGAACATTTACTAAAAGTTAAGTACAAATGCTTCATTTCAGATCCGATCGTGGATGAAATCAAGGGCGACGTTTTGATTAAACTTTAAAGCTAACCCTCCTCAACGCCCGACAGTGTGGAAGTAATGTCTTTAATATAAACTCAATCTGTGTTAAGATTGGAGATGATATTTATTCCGACAAATTCTGATAAGGATGTAACTGGTGTAATAATAATAAAAATCTTGATTTTTAAGTGTAGTTATGTGTCCTTCTACGTAATATCGAATATTGCAACACAATTGTAATGATAGAAATACATAAAAGTTATATAAAACATTACGGGAATCCCCGTTGGCACCTTCTATACACGTAATCATGTTATGGTTTTTTTATAATAAAGGGGTAGGATTAATAATAACCCCAAAGCTAAGATGGTAAATAATGTTAAATGTTCAAATCAAATTATTTCGTATATTTTATAACAGCAGTTATAATAAAGGTTAAAAGGACCAGCAAGGCTCAGGTCTACGCTTTATTAAAAACCTAACCTAAAAGTTGAAAGTACAAATAATTGCTTCAAAGTTTGGAATCGGCTGTTAGTCCAAATATTAGAGCAAACTAATATTTATTTGGTTGCAAAGTTATTAAATGTAAATACATGTGTTGGTTCATCAGTCTAGGCCTAAACTACGATTTTTTTCGACTAAATTTACAAATATTGAAATTAAGAATTGGGTCTGCGTCGGACCAGACGGTGGAAGTTATACTTATTTGGCCATTCGTATATCAGTATTTTCGTATACTTCCCTATTATTTTTGAAAAAAAAATGTCTCAGCCGGGGATCGAACCAGGGATTCTAGCGTGGAAGTAGAGTGTGTTAACCACTCATCCACCGAGACTCTTGAGGTATCTCTTGTGGAGAAAAAGTATAAAAAGGCACTTTCCGGATTTTATTACTAACGCGTGACGCGGTTTCTCGTCCGACTATAACGGGCGCAAAGAAGTATAACTTCAATGAAAATGAATTATAGCCTATGCTACTCAGGTATAGTGCAGCTTTTTATTAGTAAAACTATTTTTTCAATCGGTTCTGTAGTTCCAGAGATTACTCCCTGCATACACGCAAACAAATTCTAAATCATTATACAAATTATATCTGCTAGGATCCATGAAATAAGTTTTAGTACAATTTTCTGCCAATCCTAACGTAACACTTTCACTAAAGTTTGTCGACGCGTTTCGGAGTTCCTCCATTATCGAGACCTATTTCAGTACTGGATTCATCCGTTATGGAATCGTCTAGATATAGTTAGCCACCCCTCTCTTCCTACTACTGGTGCTGCTTCTTATGTAATCTATTATGTAATCTGTTATGTAATCTGTTATGCAATCTGTTATGTAATCTATTATGTAATCTGTTATGTAATCTGTTATGCAACACGTTATGTAATTTTTTTTTTTTTTTTTTTTTTTTTTTTATATTTTCAACAATTTTAGAGTTTGGAAAGTTATTTCTGATTGACTGTTAATTTGTTCATTAATAATATTTTCTCCGTTCATTTTTAGTTTGAAAATTTCCATGTTTTCCATTATATTTAACCGTCTTCCTTTGTTACTTTGGTGTAAGAGCTTCATTGATTCTTTCATTTCATATGGCATATGACCCTCATTTAATAAGTGTGTTGCGTAATTTGAATCTCTTTTTTCATATTTATAAGATCTAATATGTTCCTTAAATCTTGTTTTTAGTTTTCGTCCTGTTTGGCCTATATATGTTGCGTTACATTTACACATTATTTTATATACTCCATTTTTGTCGTATGCTTCCCTTTCTTCTATAGACTTGCTTAATCTTTTCTTTATGGTGTTGTTCGTATTAAAAGCAGTTTTAACATTGAATTTCCCAAAAAATTGTTTCATTTTATATGTTTCTTTTCCAGTGAAGGTAAATCCCGCCCAGATATTTTCTTGTTTCTTTGTGACTTTGGTCTTATTATTTAAATTTTGTTTTATTTTACGAATTAATTACCTTCACTGGAAAAGAAACATATAAATCATACTGTTATCGGCAAAATACTGTGACTAAACAGTTTAGGTAAGTCCTCTAGTTATTTTTTTAATTCTAATTATATAAAGTGATAATACGAAAAAATATTATAATTATACAAATATTATAATCATACTGTTATCGCCAAATACTGTGACTAAACAGTTTAGGTAAGTCCTCTAGTTTTTTTTTAATTCTAATTATATAAAGTGATAATACGGTACCTGTAAAGTGATAATTTTTGTACCTGGCAGAATTCTTTCTTCACTAGAAGAGTCTCTTTGTCTCTCTTCTCTACAGGAATCTCTCTCCCCCTCCCCCTATCGCGCCCACCCCCAACCGTAGGCAAAACTCCGCAGTATGAGGAATTCGCGGATGGGGACCCTTTCTACCTGATACCCGTAGGCAAAACTCCTACACTCAAATTCATATTGTATGCCCTTTTCTAACCTGACTAGCTACGTACTACGTAATACGACGCCGCGTGGAAAAAGAAACATTTTGAAACATAGATACGATTTTTAGTTGAACACGACAGACTTTATACGTGGTAATATGTTGCGGACAATCTTACTACAGAAATTCAACGGTAAACATTTTTCTTCGAGTCAGAACCTAAATTGCCAGAGTGACAGAAACAAAAAATCGTCATATTTATTTGTATGCGAAACGAAGGCAACGACGCAATTTATAAAGGTATATACTTTTGTCGGAACGGTTTGAAAAATAAAACAAATAGCGGAAGCAAAACGTTTTATTAAAAGTTTAACCTTGGGAGGAGATGTGACGGGGCACTGCTTCGTAGCATTTATTTTGCCTGGTATTGGAAACATCTATGTTCAAACATAACCTCAAAACTTACAGTATAATTCCCAAGTAGGAAAGATAGCTCATTTGTTTGGTAATGTTAGGAAAATAGAAGATTGTAATAAATAGAAAATAGAAGGAAAGATTAGTAATACAGAAGGTCCGCGAAGTGCTGCTCTCTGGTAGCGGATAGAGTAACTAGAATTTCAGTTTCTAAGGTTGTCCAGAGGTGCTGCTATCTCTTAGGAAATACAGAAAATTAACTTTTAAGCAGTATTTTTCAAATAAAACTGCTTTATTATCTAAGTAAACATAGTAAAAATATATCTACAAAATTATGTAATGATTTTTTGAAATAAATAACTGGAAATTCGTTGATCCTTTATGGGTTGTCGTTGAACCCCTCTTAAGGGCTAACGTAGATCAGAGAGATTACGAAAAATCATCTAGCATTACTAAAATTACAATCTATGACTTTAAATTTTATATAGTAATGGAGCAGATAAATCAGGTTATTTAGTAAGCAGCATATAAATACAATCTGTGTTCTGTATCTGTGACTATAATAATATATTAGCAATCTGTTGCTTTGTTGACGTCTGCACTAAATATTGTAAATTTTGTGTTGCAATTTTTACTTTTCTATTTTCTTCAAGAAAATATTAACACCTTCCTAATTGTTGTATACGTTTATGTTTATGATATATTTATTTACGTCTTCTTTATTTTGAAATTGCAATTATTTAATTTGTGGATTCACTGCAGTTTGTCAAAGTGAACATTTTTAATTCATTTTACTGTAAATAATTAATGAAATTCTTAAAACGCACGCCATAAGTGTTTCTACTTACTTTAATATTATTCTACAGATCATTCGGACCACAATGATATATCATACGTAAAAATTTTGTTAAAATTAAATAATCATAAAAATATTATATTGTGTCTGCGTAAAGCTCTAAAACTCCTTGCAAAAACATTTTCTAATCAGCAAAGGGGTTGTTTTTTTTTTTTTTTCTTTTTTACACCTCAGTCTTATTTTTGTATTACTGAAGCTCGTATTAAATTATTTAACTCAAGTTTGGGTTAAGTTTCCTAATATTTTTTTAGTTGGGCCTATTTAACTTTTTCACTTGATACTACATTTCCAAAACATTTGTATTACTTGATTTAAAACTCGTATATTTTTGCAATCTTTTTCGATTACGTTCTTCAAAAGAAACTACTTAAGCATACCGACAACCGAGTAACAGGGTAAATGTACAGAGCCTACAATCAACTCCTATAAAAACCAGTGTAGTCCGTACGTACATACATACTTACTTATGTGCGTGTGTAACATGTAATATTCATAACAGCTGATTTAACCCATCTACTGTACTACTTAAACAAACCCAGTGTAGATTATACTTTGGGGTTATGCTTACAACGTCAATCATTGTAATTTCTTATGAAGTTGATTTTTTTAAATATGAGTTATATAACTAATGTATGTTATAATAAGTTATATTTGATTTGAGGTTATAAACTGTATATAAATACAACCTTTTATCATCAAAATATTCGTTTATGGATATTTTTAAGAAAAAATAATTATTCGTTTAACTTCGGAAACATTCATACATCTTCGTATAACATAAACATATTCAGTTTTTAATTTCTTCACTATAATATTAATAACTTCCAAATCATTTGATCTATCAATATGAAATAAAACGCAATTAAAAGATAGTAATAAAGTCCCTACAATCCCATTTATTGTTTTTGTTATTGAAAATAAGTTAAAAAAACTTTGTGTATAGATTGTGTTGCATAACAGGACAAATTTTTTGACCTACTGAACCTTTAAGATTTTGGGGGGCTTGAGGGTGGTATGGGGGAAAAAAAATTGCAAATATAAAGGTATTTCATGTAAAACACCATTGAAAAGCTTACTAAAACACAAACTGAATGGCGATAACTAGAGCTTAGTATCTTGTTTCGTTTCAAAGTAATGGACAATCAAAGTTCTGGAACATGATATTGTTATCATAACTTCAAAGCAGGTTATTAATTTGTTGATACTAGGAATAAGTAGGTTGTGTGTTATTTTTATTTGTGTACCTTTTAAATTGTTAACCCCTTACCAGCCTAAGCTCAGAAATCATAGAGGGTCAGATATGTCAAAAAATCCTGTTATGCAACACAAGATATATACAAAGTTTTGTTAACATATTTTCAGTAACAAAATAATGAGAGGGTTAGAAGTACTTTTTTAGCAATCTGTATAATAGTAATATACATAAATAAAAAAAAATGTACAAATAATTCAACCACGCAGCTGAACCGCTGACGTGAGTTGAGCAAATTGCCAAAATTTAGTTTATAGGCCTATGGTTTAGGGTTTCAAACAACAATTTGGGAAATAGGTATATTCACGACGGTGCTGAATAGCTATAAAATGGTTGGCACGCCATTATGCACATTAGGAGTATCTTAAAGACACAAAGCATTGCGTGCTTCGCACGCCATTCCTCATATTGGTAGTATCTTCAATACGCAATGCATTGCGTGCTTCGCACGCCAACCCTTGCATTTTGGGAGTATCTTCAATACGCAATGCATTGCGTGCTTCGCACGCCAACCCCTGCTTTGGGAGTATCTTCAATACACAAAGCATTGCGTGCTTCGCACGCCAACCCCTGCATTGGGAGTATCTTCAATACATAATGCATTGCGTGCTTCGCACGCCAACCCCTGCATTGGGAGTATCTTCAATACACAAAACATTGCGTGCTTCGCACGCCAGTTTCACCGTAACATCCACCACATGGCTTTGAACCGGGTACTTCTATGGTATTTTACGTTTTGATCGATTTTGGGGGAACCAAGCGAGCTATAAGGTCGCGTAAAATAAAACAAAATGTGCTGAATAACATCCTGAATTTATGTATGTAGAAAAAACTCAAAAACAAATTCATTCTCGTAGGAAAAATCTTAAACAAATTTTACTTTCGGTCAAAAAACGTGCTTCCGATTGTTGGATTTTTGTGGATAATGAACTCGTCTGAGCGACGTAGGCAATCAACATGTGTACCAAATTTGAACTAAATCGGTCTTAAAATGCGGCCGCTAGAGTGCGTACATATATATATATATATATATATATATATATATGATTTTTAATGACACCCAAAAACGTGTTCTGGGGACCATGATCGGTGCTTATTTGCTACTCCTGGCCGGGGGTCCTGGTTAAGGGCCACTGCAATAGCTCATTTTTCCTATGGAAATTCGCTAGTAATATTCCTATAGTTTTATAATCCTCATAATTGTACACATTTACCGAGTTAAAAATCCCCGTCAGAATAGGTAGGCCTAGTAAAGCGCGTTGTTTTTAAAATAGTATGCACACAATGCTGAAGAAGAAACCTCAGTAAAATGCAAACTATTATATTTCTCAATTAACATTTTTTTATAATAACAAATTTACAATAATAAGAACAGCTGATATAAATTGTAAGAATAAACGGCAAAGCGACGTCAGAGCGCGTAGCGGGCAAATGGAAAACTAATTGAGAGCAAGGGAAAACAAATTTAGAGCAAGGGAAAATCAGCTGATCGTTTTTCCCTTGCTCTAAATTAGAGCTTGGGAAACGATCGTTTTCGTTGCTACCAGCTGACATCGAAAGTAGCTACTTTCGGTACGGAGTGATGAAAACAATAAAATAATACATGTTAATCCAGGGTATTTATTTGTATATTATACTTTCTTTTGGTTACAATTAGTTTTTGTATAGTACCGTACGGAATTCTTTTCAAGAGTTGGTAATGACCTTTAATTGTTATTGTTTAATAGAATAAAACAATTATTGTAATTTTATCAATTGTTAAATTTAATGATAGGCTATAATAAAATGATTTGAAATCTCAATAAAGTGTCTATTTTATTTGATACCGGTAACTAATAAAATAACTTTGATAACGTTTTATAAATAAATATGTAAGACAACAATATTTTGAGATTCTAAAACACAATTATTGTGCTTCAATGAAGTAGCCTATTGCTGTATTTTGTCTGAACAGAAAAGATTATATTTTATACATACAACAGTTACATACATTTAGGTTTGTGTTGACGTATGTGGTTGTGTGTGTATATGTTTGGGTAACTAGGGTTCAGTTTTGATATACTGTATTATAACAAGCATATCGTTACCTGTCAGACTTAACACTTGGAAACAATGTTTGTGTTTAGTCCTTAAAAATCTGCTGTAAATTTAGCTCAAAACAATATTTATGGACATCGATGTGTTCGTCAGTGTATGGACGGTTTTACTGCAATAATCTACTAACAGACTGAATACCTCGACGTGTATACGACATTGAAGGCAATCTAAATTCTTATTTTGCAGCTTAAAGGGAGATAACATTGACCAATATCTAGAGCGATCAGGTTAGCTCAGTTAGTAGAGCTCTAAGACGGCAACGTAAAGGTCCCGGGTTCAACTCCCCGGTCTTGATCCATTTTTTTTTCACTTGTAATTTTATTAAATATCCCTTGATCCCTTGCTGAGGAAGTGTGTAAGCGGGGGAGGGGGGAATAATAATAATAACAAATATCATCTATTTTAGAAACTATTTGTTCTTTTACTTCTAATTATTACTTTCATGTAATAGAGTTCAGAGGCCTTTCATTTTGATGTCCTGTTGATGACTTATTTTGGATGACTTATTTTAGAACTACCGGTATGTATTTATCCGCGACAGCTTGGGTGCATTTTATATTAAATTTACTATTTCTAAGACTAACATAAATTCTAACTGTTCAATTGATTATTATCATCAACTTAATCTAATGTACATAAAGGATTGTTATATTTAAATATTATAAACTACTAATTTTATAATTTCTACGGACGTACTTTTTTCATACGGTCGGCTTTACAATTTTCTGATAGGCTACTTAGGAACAAGATAACCCCGCCCGTCGCTCTGTGGTTACCTTGGTTAAAAAATAATAAAATGGCTGCCGCCATAATTTGACCTAGTCATCAAGTTTTGATTAATGGTTTTCTAATTTTTTTTTTATTTGCAATATTGTGATGCATTTTCAATAAAGTATTGACGGTTTTAGATGATATTATAGTATTTGTATTTACTTAACTTAATTTCTACATTTCTTCTTACTTCAGCTGTTAATTTAGGTGGTTTTAAATGAGGAATCTAGTTTGTTCTACTTCTAAATCATAATCTAATAACATACGATAAGTAGATATAGGCCTACAGTAGGCCTACTTAAAAGTGCATGTTTAGTTTAAAATTCAGCAAAAGAAATAACAGAGAATTTTAGTAGGCTTAACTCAAATAAATTGGTATATTTCATTTTTCATTTCAAGTAAAAATTAAGTCATCTTAAAAAAATAAGCCTAATTATATTAGGCCTACAGGCAATTACAGTAAAAACAGTCATTTGAGATGTGAACCTGGTGTAGGTTAACAGATTTTGTCGTTTTTTTGTGTTTAGGAGAGTATAAGCCTAGGGTATAGGCCTAAGTTTAAAAAACTATTGTGCTCTTCCTTCTTGAATTTGTGAAACAATAGGCCTAAAAACATCGTGCTTTGGAAAAATGGTTATTGTAGAGCAAGCATTTTTCTTAACTTAATTTTTGGCTGCAACACTTGTTTAAACAATGTATTTTAAGTGTAACATTTGTTTTAGTTACCGTACTAAAAGTTAAAAATATAGCCTACGGTATTTATAAAAAATAGACAACAAACGCGAAAGCGTTAATCATTTGTGTCACAATAATTAGATTAGGGCCTACTTAAAAAGTGCATATTTATTTTAAAATTCAGCAAAAGAATAACAGTGAATTTTATTCTTGATGTAGGCCTATTTTCGGTTTGAAGTCGTAGGCCTAACTAAAATTTCGCTATTTCTTTGGAAGTAAATAATAAAGAAACCCAGCGTAAAACCCTTGTTATATAGGCCTATAGGTTTTTTTTATTAGTAGGGTCTACAGTAAAAACAGACATTTGAGGCTAAATGACTAAACCATAGGCTACTTTAGCCATAAAATATTTAAACGTTTGGTTTAAGCCTCTTAAACTCTTACTCATCCTGGTCTACGAATAAACTACATTATATGAAATGATTATGTATTTATACATTATTATCTCAAAGCAAATCTTATGCCTATAACTTTTATAGCTTACCGGTATTGTACAATTCTATAAATCATACAGAATTTAAAAATAAACAACTTCACAAGACGCTACAGGTATTAGCGAATTTCCATGAAAATATAAGCTATTGCATTGACAATTAAGACCTACGGTCGAGAGTAGTAAATGAGCACATATCATGGTCCCCAGAACACGTTTTAGGGTGTCATTAAAAATTATGTATAGGCTATGTCTATATGTGTTCGTACTCTAATGGCCGCATTTTAAGTCAGTTTTGGTCCAAATTTGTTACACACGTGGTTTGTCTACGTCACTCAGACGAGTTCGTTAGCCAAAAAATATTAAGCAGATTATTCTGCACATATATAGGCTATGTATATTTAGATCAGCTTAATTTACCACGTCCGTTTAAAATAAATATAATTTTATTTTAACAAAATGTAAAATAAAATAGGAAGAAAGTAGCTAATGATGGGGTAGACTTATGGGCTAGCAGAAAGATTTACACAATCTTTTTTATTTACACAAAACTTGAATTGTTATAAAAATAAATAACCTAAAAAAACAGTTTATTGTGAATAATAATAAAAATAATGCATTTATTTAGTTTCCTAATTTTACAATAATAGTTAAGTTAAATATATCAATGGCTAAAAGCACATTTTATGTATGTCCATTTATGTAAACTTTCGGTAAAGGCAAAAAGAAGATTTCTAACTAGGGGGGGGGGGGGGGGGATTT
>JAGFPH010004163.1:48176-69958 GCA_018207615.1 Philaenus spumarius
ATTTGATTTGAACATTTAACATTATTTACCATCTTAGTTTTGAGGTTATTATTAATACTACACCTTTATTATAAATAAAACATAACATATGATTTTAGATAGTTCCGTTAGGAGTGGGCGTGCGGAGCACGCAGGGGTCTCCCCTAGTGTAAAATAATTTTACAAGACTTTCATATTAAAACAATGATATTGTACCGTATAAAACATTTATGAAATAACAGAATAAATCTTCAAGTGCACTAGCGTTGCCAAATTGAACATTACCTCACAGTAAAAGACTACAGAATTGCAACCCTATAATAAACAAAATAGCCTGAAGTTCTAACTTAACAGTCTTTAGTCATAGTATGTTTTCCCTTTGTATATATATGTAAAAGTCAAATCCACTGACTTACTGATCACGATTTCTCAAAAACTACCGAACGGATTGGAACGAAATTTGGTATGTAGCTTCCTCTAGGACCATAGGTGCTCACTGAGAAAGCTTTTCAAAAAATTAGAAATATTAGAGGGGTTTGGGGGGATCAAAGTTACTAAATCACGATTTCTCTAAAACTACTTATAGGATTGGAATTAAATTTGGTATGAGCTTCCTGTAGGGCCGTAGGTGCTGCCTAAGAATGGGTTTCAAAAAATTCGAAATCCTAATTAAAAATAAACTAGGGGCTCTGCCCCTGGACGCTTCGCGTCGAAACCCCGCCTCGGCATTTGGCCTCAGATGGCTGCTTCGCTTCGCTCGCAGTTGGAAAATTCGCTAAAGAATCTCGTTAATATTTGGCTTGTTTGTACATTGGTTTGTAAAATTATGAAACCAGGCAAATATATTAACAGTAATTACAAGATTAATTATAACCTCAAATACATGCTTTAGAAACGTGAGAGGCTTTCATTACGATTTTAGTCCTAGTTCTACTATCTTCTGTCAACTAAAGTTTTGAAACCAGGCCTAAAATATACAGTAGTAAACATAACCTCAATACTATGTTTCAGAAATGAGCCAGGCCTATATTACAAAATTGACTATTAGAATTTATCCATTTTTGCCAAGTTTACTTTTTTTTTACAAAATAAATTGTTAAATCAGGCCCAATTTATTCTAATTATAACGTGCTAAAACAGTATAAATTAGCTTGTTTTTTTAACAGTAATTAAAAACTATCCAATGAACAGCTGATTTTGGATTTATAATGAATCTCATGGCTTGTTTATAAACAGCTGTTTTGATCGCTTTATTTATTATTTCGTTGTTATTTTGTAACCAACATGGCAACCCATAAGACCCTATGTAAAAATTTTCCAACTTTTAAATGAGATTTTCTCAATAAATTGCGTTTTTACACGAAATACAACTATATGGATGTACTTAAAAATCAAAACTACACTAAAATACAAAATATCTTTGAATTCGTTAGAGCCGTTTTCGAGATCCGCGACAGATACAAAGATACAAAGATCCAAGAATTGCTCATTTAAAGTAATAGGATTTGACGTATTGGAATTTAATAGTAGGGCCTATGTATATAAAACTGCCTGTTTGCATTTGCTTCGACGCGAGTCAACGGGCTAAGTGCGCAGGAGGCCTGTAGTCAATAATAAAAACTACTTCAGACATTTAACAGCTGATTTTAATCACCTGTAATGCTTTAACGAAACCTGGCCTAGATTATATTTCGCGGTTATGTTCACAAGTTTACAATACCATTTTAAAATCACAGGCATTGAACGAGCAACAATTACTTGAATTATGTACGTAGGCCTATAGGGCATATATTAACCTTGTATAATAAATCGTTATTTATATAGATTTAATGGCATAAATTTACTTTACGACCATCAGCTGATATGACGACAAAAATAGAATAGTGCACCCGACCTAAGCACATTCGACTATTTAATGTTCAATTTGAATTAGAACTTCAGGATATTTTTGTTTTTAAAGGTTTCATTTCTCTTATACAAAACAAGTTAATTGATGTTACCAATTTACATGTGTTTACAAACTGCTATTTACCTAGCCTAATTGATGTTTGCAAAGTGGAAACATACCGTGACTAGAGGCAGACAGTTACAACTTCAAGCTTTTTAGTTTCCCACTATAGAGAAAGTAGTAGGCCTATAGTGATCGCAAAAAAATCGATGTTGAGATTTTTGTGGAAATATCCGTTTTGGGACCCCTTGAGACCAAAAAAGTGTGTTTTTTTACAAAATGTAAGTCTGTCTGTATGTGTACAAAGCCAGAGAGAAGACTATTCGATCGATTTCGAAGAAAATTTGCACCAGACATGTCAATTAGGCCTGTAAAGACGCGCGAAAAAAGGTCTTGAGAAATTTTAAAAAACAACCCCATTTTGGCAAAAACATTATTTTTTAATAAAAAAACGGCTTTAACGATTTTGATACAATTTGGCTTATTTGTAGCCTTTACTGTACCCTACCATATGCCAAAAACCGCATATTTCTAAACATTCTCGTTTAGCTAATAATAATAATAATAATAACTGATTTTTGGGGTTTGTTGGCCATAAAGGGGGTTGTTTTTCAAAAATTTTCAAAACCTTTTTTCGTGAGGCCTAATTGACGTGTTTGGTGCAAATTTGTTCGAAATCGATCGAATAGTTTTCTCTCCAGCTAATCGCATATTATATTATTTCTCAAGGCCATTTTTTTGTCGGTACGCCATAACTTCCTTAATACATCATTAAGTTACATGAATGAGGCATCATTTTAAAGCTTTCCTTAACCGCTACACCGGAAAAATAGACAAACAGCTTAAAATTCATGTTTTAATAACTAAAATTGATTAAAAAACTTTTATATTATACTTTGTATGTTCCTAATGAAAGGCGCCATCTATTAACCATATGTTTGACTAGCATGACAGCTGTTAGTTAGATTGTTTACACTGTAAGATTGTATAGGGAAACTGTTATTTTTATAAACCAATGTAAATAAATAAACTTAATTAACAGGATTAAATCAGGTAAATGTAGGCCTACTCCGAACTTGCGAAATATTCGCACGGGTCAGCTAGTCACATATATTATTTCTCAAGGCCATTTTTTTGTCGGTACGCCATAACTTCCTTAATACGTCATCAAATTACATGAATGAGACATCATTTTAAAGCTTTCCTTAACCGCTACACCGGAAAAATATACTAAATACAATTATACGAAAAAATACAATTTTCCTGGCATTGGCAACACTGATGATAACAATACACAGCTGGAGAACTGCCGTTACGCCACTACATTGCTATATGACGCTCTAAATACGCACTATACGATACTAAATATACGGTGTGTACTTTAATTAAGTGGGATTTAAGTAAGTTAGAATGCGAATGCTTCGCACGGGTCAGCTAGTAATAATAATATTTATTACTTAATCTGCTACTTTAATATCACCTCTCCTACCCCACCTACAATTATGACGTCACAGTGAATCTGTTTAGTAATTTAAATATGTCTGTGAGAAAGTATGTGCCAGTTCCTGGTACCGTTTATTTAGGAAATATAATATTGCTGCCAACCTAAGCACGTTCAACTGTTCATAAATGAATTTGAATGTTGGTAAACATACTGCGACTAAAGACTGTAAGTTACAACTTCAGGCTATTTTTTTAATTTAATTGTTTCATTTCTGTTGTACAAAACAACTTAATTGGTGTTACCAACTTATATGCGTTTACAAACTGTAATCGATGTTTGCAAAGTGGAAACGTACTGTGACTAGAGAGAGAAAGTTAGAACTTCGGGCTTTTTTTATTTCCATCGATACAAAATGCATCGATGCAACGAATACATTAGTGCCCTTGTTATACACGCCATCGGAATAATTCAGTGTATCGAATCGCGAATATCGATATAAATCGAACATCCGTAGTTTGTAGTTTGATGTAAAGTATACTAAAAATTAAGTATTCATGTATTATAGAATTTGATAAAGTGAAAATTGCGTGTGTTCCCGTTTTGTTAAATACGAATTTTATTTATGAGATGTTTAATTTGTGATTTGATTAATTACATTAAATTTGGTATATTATATTTTCTGTTTACATTATTTTATTTAAGGCGTTTCGAGTTAGAATCAAAGAATACAATAACGCATTAGATCTTTTTTTTCCGTATACGTTGGCTTCTCTGCCGAAATGTGACGAGGGATCGTAATGTGATTTTTTGCCTTTTAATAGTAAAAAAATATTTATTTCCGTACTCGAAATATTTAATTTATTCTAATACTTCTAAAGGGAAGCAATTTAGTAAAATAAAATAATTTAATATTCGAATGAAACATTTTTTTAAACATCAATCAATCAATCTTATGAGCTCATGTGACAATCTAGTCGGTACTACGGGAAATAGTATTTAATAATAATGACTGATATTGCTGTTTTAGCTGTTTTGAATATTATACATAATTTACTCAAGTTCACCAACCTAGCAACAAACCTTAAATCTTTAAATGGGATTTCAATTGATTTCTTTACTTTTTAAGCTCATTTTGTAGTACCGTATTGAGTGTGTTTCTAATATCGCTCTTGGAAACCTCCTTCTGCGAGTTTTACAAGTAAATAATAATTCGACCACGCAGCTGAACCACTGACGCGAGTTGAGCAAATTTCCAAAATTAAGTTTATAGGCCTGTGTTTTAGGGTTTCAACCAACAATTTGGGAAATAGGTCTATTCACGACGGTGCTGAATAGCTGCAAAATGGTTCGCACGCCATTTTATTAGGATTATCTTCAACTCAAAAAGCATTGCGTGCTTCGCACGCCAACCCCCGTATTCAGAGTATCTTCAACAAACAAAGCATTGCGTACTTCGCACGCCAACCACCGTATTGCGAGTATCTTCAATACAAGATGCATTGCGTGCTTCGCACGCCAACCCCACGGTAGAATCCTCCACATGGCTTTGAACCGGGTATTTTACGTTTTGATCGATTTTGGCGGAACCAAACGAGCTATAAGGTCGCCTAAAAAAACAAAATGTGTAGAATAACATTCTACATTTATATTTGTAGGAAAAACGCAAAAACAAATTAATTCTCGTAGGAAAAATCTAAAAAAATTGTTACTTCCGCTCAAAAAACGTGCTTCCGATTGTTGGATTTTTTTGGCTAACAAATTCGTCTGAGCGACGTAGACAACCAACATGTGTGCCTAATTTGAACCAAATCGGACCTAAAATGCGGCCGCTAGAGTGCGAACACATTTTTTTTATATATCATATATATTATGATTTTTAATGTAACCCCAAAACGTGTTCTGGGGACAATGATCGGTGCTCATTTGCTACTCGCGTAAGGGCCACTGCAATAGCTCATTTTTCCAATGGAAATTCGCTGATAATGTCTAGTGGTTCAGTTCATACACTTCGTATAGGCTAATTAACATATTTCTACATGTAGAAATAAATGTTTGTTTGTTTTATATATAGACTAAACTACTCGACCGATATCAGAAAATTTTCACAGTTTGTCCTTATTAGAGTCGGGAGTGTTTGGCCATACAAGTTGTTTTTATTGTTTACATTTAAAGGGTTATAATTGGGTTACAATCCATCATATTTTATAATAAATCCAAGTTTCTTAGTCCACTTATCCAGTGTGGTGTTTATATATCCTTGATAGATTTCTTAGAGGTAGAAAATTGCTGATCAAGTACACTATCAACTACCCTGAAAAAATGACCGAATCAACTACCCTAAAACAATACACTTTTAATTCTAGTGGGAATAGAGGTATGAAATTTAGCAGGATTGATTTTTATGGGATACACTAGAAAAATCACAGTCAGAGTAATTAGATAAATATCAGAAATACGCCAATAAAAAAAACTATTTAAAAACAACACACATTATGTAGGCCTGCCTAACTGTGAAGAGGGGATTTTTAACTCGGTAAATGTGTTCAATTATAAGGATTATTTAGATAGAATTAATGAATGAATGATTTTTTTTATTTCCCCCTTTAAGGATACAATCATCTATACAAATATATAGGCCTACTTATAAACACTTATTAAAAAATAAAATTAAAAAATAACACTATTCTCACTCTTATACGTTTAATTACCAAACGCGTTTCAACGACAAAGTCGTCATCCTCAGTGGTATATGAGCTACAACTTACAGATTATAACATATTATATACAGATTAATCGTATAAGAGTGAGAATAGTGGTATTTTTTTTTTTTTTTTTTTTTTTTTAATATAAATTAATTCCTTCTCACCCGACAAGCTCAAAGTGTATTTTATAATAAACACTTATATAAAATTATATACATAACATAATATCTATTTATATCCTACTATACATAAGTGTTTTAATTGTTTAATACAGTTTAATTAAATACATAACATTATAAAATAATCTATATAAAATGCCAACCGAATACAAAACAACAGGAAATTAGGGAACCCCCTTGGCAAAGCCAGTTTTTGGGTGTACCTTAAAAAAATTGCAACAAAAATAAGAGCAAGAGACTGTCCTAACCTATCCTCGTAACTTAAAAGTGATTTTAAACTGTTTATAACTCGGTTCTATCCAGAGTAACCCCCCCCCCCCCCAATATATAAGTAACATTGCCTTCTTCCCTGAATTCAATAAATTATATTAAGCAGTCGAATAAATGTCCTCAATATTATCACTCTGTAACAACTAATTTTAAATTTTTCTTAAAAATTGTTTGGTTCCATGAATTTGTTTTATATCTATTGGTATGGAATTAAAACACTTTGGTACGTGGTACAAGTATGTTTTTTGATAGAAAGTCAGATTTTGGTAAAATGCAGAACCTTTACCTACGAGAAGAGACCATTGAAGATTTGAGCACAGCCACTTTGTTTATAAATACCATCTTCAATACCGTCCTAACATACCGTCTACGAAGAGTTAATATACCCCACTATAGTATAGACATCTATACGATTATATATAGAAATCTAATGGTGTCTGTCTATGTGTGTGTTAATTAATCACGTAAAAATTACTGGACGGATTTTAATGAAATTTGGCACACATGTAGATCATGACCTGGAATGAGACATATGCTGGAATTCATTTAGATTTAAGGGTTGAAAGAACCCCTAAAACAATAAATATTTATTATTATACTTTCATTAAGACTAGAGACCTGGAAATTTGTGTATTTATTTCTTACAATACGTATATACTATGTAAATCATAGTTTCATTTTATAGCGTGCTTCTAAGGGGGGAAAATGTAAGAACCCCTTAAACAATAAACATTTATTATTATACTTTCATTAAGACTAGAGACCTGGAAATTTGTGTATTTATTTCTTACAATACGTATATACTATGTAAATCATAGTTTCATTTTATAGCGTGCTGCTAAGGGGTGAAAATGTAAGAACCCCTAAAACAATAAATATTTATTATTATACTTCCATTAAGACTAGAGACCTGGAAATTTGTATATTTATTTCTTACGATACATATATGCTATGTAAATCATAGTTTCATTTAATAGCGTGCTGCTGAGGGGTGAAAATGTAAGAACCCCTAAAACAATAAACATTTATTACTATGCGGCGAAACTTTGGACCGTGTGGTAAGCCACGGGTACCTGCTAGTGATTTCATATAATTCACAGCAGGCCTAAAACAGTAGGCCTAATTCTTGAAATTTTTAGTTTATATACATTATTATGTATCAAAATAAAGAAAAAATTATTATCTCCTAATTGTTTTAAATTTTATATTGATATATCAAATTATTTAGGTGTTTTTAATATAATAATGAAGAAATTAATTATTGAGTATGTTTATAAGTAATTCGAAGATGTACGAATGTTTCCGAAGTCAAACGAATGGGTATCTCTTCTTTAAATTTGTATAAATGAATATATTGATGATGCAAGTGTGAATCTTACAACGTAAAAAAATCTTATAACGTAATATAGGCTACATTAAATATATCTATACTAATATTATAAAGAGGCAAAGTTTGTTGTTTTGTTTGTATGTAGGGGGTAATCTCTGGAACTATTGAACCGATTGAAAAAATTGTTTTACTAATAAAAAGCTACACTAGCCCTGAGTAACATAGGCTATAATTCATTCGATAAAAACTTTTTTTTAAATTTTAATATTTGTAATTTTAGACGGAAAAAATTGTTAGGTTAAGCCTAGACTAATAAATCAACACATGTATTTACATTTATTACCATAGCAAAAAATTGAATAAAATAACAGAAACAGCTGTTTGCCGTAATATTTCTATTAATAGCTAATTTCAAATTTGGTATTTATAAATTTTAGGTTAGGTTTTTATTAAAGTGTAGACTTGAGCCTTAATGGTTCTTTTAACCTTTATTATAACTGTCGTTATAAAATATACGAAATAATTTGAATTAAACATTTATCATTATTTACCGTCTTAGCTTTTGGGTTATTATTAATAGTACACATTTATTATATAGAAAACATAACATGATTATGTGTATAGAAGGTTCCAACGCGGTTGGCGTGCGGAGCACGCAGGGGTTTCCCCTAGTAACTTATATTTAAAAAAATCAACTTCACAAGACATTATATTATTGATTGAAGTTGTAAACATAACCCCAAAGTATAATATAAGCTAGGTTTTGTTTAAGTTATGCCGATGATGGATGGCATTTGCTGTTATATTGTTATTGTTACTCACGTACATACGGACATGCACTCGCTTTAATAAATTGTTTTCAGGCAGTCGAAATTTAAGTAAACACAAAGGATTGTAAAACGCATACAATTTCAACGAATTCTAACCTCAAATCCAACCGTATAGCGTATTATAACCTACATTAGTAGGCCTATTAATTAACTCCGATACAAAAACAAAAAAAACCCAGACCTTATAAGAAATTTTTTATTGAAGTTGTGAACTTGTAGACATAAGCCAAAAGTATAATCTAGACCAGGTTTCGTTAAAGTATTACAGCTGAGTCAAATCAGCTGTTATATGTCTGACGTGGTGTTTATTATTTCATCTACGACCATTGCAATAAACACCAATAACGCTATTACAAGTAACATCAGAAAGAGGTACATTACAAACCAAAAGCCAACCCGATTAGGTAATTATATCTTTACCTAACAGGAGTCACTTTACATAATAGGCTCTAGACCAATGAGAGCTCGTCATTTGACGGAAGTAGAGTTGTAATAAAAATAACGCTATTCGTACATCAGCTGATTGTACCCATACGTTCCGGATGTTAGTGTGTTATTGTAACTAACCTCAAACGTGAGTTGACGCATTCCGCAAACATGAGTGATAGTGATGAATTTTGTTTAACTCCAGAGGAAATTAATACAAAAGCAAATTCGGCTCTGAACAATTTGTTGCCAGAAAAATCTAAATTTCGTTATGAAAAGTAGTATTATTTGCAGTTTATAAATCAAAAGAAATATTATAAATTTGTCTTTAACACGTTATAATACAAGTGTGTCATCTACTGTGAGTTATTTATTTATATCCCAAATTTCGATTAGCTCACTATATCATTACTTCACCTTTTTTAGTATGGTTATGAGTAAAAGGAATGTTAATTTCACTCCTGTTAAAAGGGTATCAAATTGAAGAATTATTACACACTTCTTATTTTTTACACCCTGTATATTTTTGGTCGTAGATAAAGTAGTGTACGCAACGATTGTATTCAGCCTTTAAGCCACTCGTGACATATTTAGAACACTCGCTTTGCTCGTGTTCCAACTTACATCTCACTCGTGGCTTAAAGGCCTTCATAATACAATCGTTGCGTAAACTACTAAACCAGTCATCCTCCGTGAAAAATCACATTCAGATTAATTAGATGCACATCAGAAACACATCATTTAAAAAAATACTATTTAAAAACAACAGACTTTACGCCTACCTATACTGAGGGCCTACAATTTTTTACTTTTAAATTGTGTAAAATTATAAGGATTATACAACTGTAGGACTATTTGTTAAAACTTGGTATTTTTACACATTATTACCGTATTATATAAAAAAAGTTTTTCCTACTTCTTCTTCTCAGAATTATAAAGTAATAAGAATAGATTAAATACGTGTATTTACAGTGTAATATGGGCGTAAAACAGACTCGCTTCAATAGATTAACGAGATTCCCGCTGTCCCTAACTACTATCTAGCGAAACCACTGCCGGGTTTGGCAAAGCCTCCTAGTTAAATGTAAAAATAAAGATACAAATATTATCTTATAATTGCTTTTTATTTCGTATGGATATATAAAATGATTTAGAAGTTATTAGTATTATAATGACAAATTTAATAATCGAATATGTTTATTATGTTATACGAAGATGTAGTAATGTTTTCGAAGCTAAACGAATATGTATCTCTTCTTTTAACTTCTATAAATGAATATATTGATGATACAAAGTTGTATTTATATTAATTTTATAACCTTAAAGGAAATCTTATAGCCTACATTAGTTCCGTAGGCTACTAATAGGCTATGAGTAATTCATATTAAAAAAAATCTTGTTCACGAGAAATTATATTGTTCATTGAAGTGGTAAACATAACCCCAAAATATAATCTACGCTAGTTTTTGTTTACTTATTACAGATGGCGTGTGAAATCAGCTGTTATATTATATTTTTACTCACGTTCACTCGCTTTTATAGGCGTTGATAACTGATAGTTATTTACACGACCATGCGCTATGATATTTGGTTACCCACGTACGGACGTACGTACGCGCCTTCGTTAGTTGGTAAAACGTGGCGATTCAAGTATCTATTAAATTAAAATTATTATTGTTTTAGCTTCAACCTCCGAGTAGACTAAATAAGGATTTCCTTACTTGCTGAATATGGAGTAGTTAAAATACCCATTGCACAACGCGGAGAACGTTCTGGTTAAGTATATAATCTTTGTCTCTGGAGAGTTTTTTACTGTAAATTACAAACGTGAGCCATCAAAATGTACTTAATCATGTAGTGTTTTCAAGAACTCAAGACTTTTACTATCGCTGCATGAAGATTTCTTATGTAAATATATTTGCTACCGGACTATGTAAGTTCTAGTAAAACATTTTTAGCCCAACTATCGATTACCTGATTTTGATCAAATTTTAACGATCTTGCGCACAATAATGATAGAGATATTAAATTACAAGAGTTTTCAATCGCGTTTGCATTTTTCCTAAAACGGTGCTAAACACTCCAAAATGATAACATAAATGCACGAAAATTAATCGTCTTTGGGTTAGATTTTTTTAGCTAAATCAACAAAATATTGTGTGTACCAATAGTCACTAATCAAATAAAAGAGGCCTGTATATAGGATACGTTAAATTATTTCCAAATGTGCGATGAAGCGGCCGAGGGTGGCGTGCGAAGCACGCAAAGCCCCCCCCCCCCTAGTGATTAATGAATGAACAATTTTCATAGTTACGATACCCAAAACAGAAAAACACCCACCAATTTTTAAGATTAAATGTAGATTCTCAAATTTGTACAATTCTGTTTTTAACGATCAAGTCGGTTCATTTTATTCTGCAATCCTTATATAAAATTCTGTAAGCGAAATTTTAGATTCAAAATTGTGGGAATTCGGTAAATCGGAGGACGATGGGAGAGGTATCAAATTAAAGGTATCGATTCAAGGAACGAGGGAAAATATAAGTTTTTTCTAAAATTAAAAACTAAGGGGTTTTTGGAGTAACTGAAAAACGAAAAATCCCCATAAAAAATACATGAGAATTTAAAAACATCTGCTTTGTTTACATTAAAAAATTTGGTATTAAATAAAGAAATTAAAAACATAAAACAGCTGTTCTGTAGTTTACATTAAAACATTTGATATCTATAATAAAATTATAAAGAGGTAAAGATTTTTTTTTTTTTTTATGTAGGGGGTAATCTCTGGAACTACTGAACCAATTGAAAAAATAGTTTTATTAATAAAAAGCTACACTATCCTTGAGTAACATAGGCTACAATTCACTTCGATAAAAACCTTTTTTTTTTAATTTTAAGAATTTTTTCCGACTAAATTTACAAATATTTAAATAAAAAATTAAATATTTGTAAATTTAGTCGGAAAAAATTCTTAGGTTAGGCCTAGACTGATAAAAAAACACATGTATTTACAATTATTTATTACCATAGCAACCAATTGAATAAAATAGATATTTGCTCCAATATTTCCATTTACAGCTGATTTTAAACTTTGAATCAATTATTTTTGTATTTCTAGCTTTTAGGTTAGGGTTTTAAAGTGTAGACCTGAGCCTTGCTGGTTCTTTTAACCATTATTATAACTAATGTTATGAAATATACGACATAATTTGATTTGAACATTTAACATTATTTACCATCTTAGCTTTGGGGTTATTATTAATCCTACACCTTTATTATAAAGAAAACATAACATAATTATGCGTATAGAAGGTTCCAACGGGGTTGGCGTGCGGAGCACGCAGGGGTTTCCCCTAGTCTACTATTAATCTTGGAAACAATGTGAAAGCTGTCTAAAACGATGAAGGACAACATGATCTAATTTAGTCCTCAAAATTGATGTATAAGTAAATGGATTCATCGATCAACTCCACTACTTAATCAAAGTTAAAGCAGTATTGTACCGATTTGTACTGATTTTAGGAGTACCGAACCCACCAATTCATTTTAAACAGCTCCAGTTTAGAAACTTTTTAAAAAAACAACCTGAAAGTTTTTTTACAAGTTAAATATATAGATTCAAACAAGATCAAGGAGTATAAACCTTTTTTATTATTTACTTTTCAATGCACAAGTAACTTAAAAAAGTATAATTTTAGACCTTTTTAGATTTTTCATCAAAACGCTTGAGTTAATCGGCTGCAGATTAGTAAATTTTTTAAATATAGTTTTTAAAATAAGTATAGCAAAAAACAAGTGTGTTTTTAACTTATGTACCAATTTTTAAATCGAAATGTTCAAAAATGTCGAAAATGGAGTCGTTGAATCCAAAGGTGTTATAGTTAAAACGAGATAGGTAAAACAGAAGACTATATTCAAGCGCCTCGTTTTTAAAAATATCATGACAAAAATCGTTCATACTTACTAAGAATATTTATACTGGTGTACTCAACTTGTAAAACAAAATTGATGTTGATATTCTAAAAATTGACGAAACTGGAGCTGTTTAAAATGAATTGGTGGGTCCGGTACTCCTAAAATCGATAATCGAAATCGACTCCTAGATCGGGTTATTTTCAAGATAACAAGCTGAGACTGAGCATAAATATTTAAAATATATATTTTAACTCCTACGTCAAGTTTCAATTCGTTATATTAAAATTCGGCCAATTTAAAATAAGCCAACGCTTCATACATGAATAAGATGTCCCCTTTTATTGATTTCCCCTGCTGCAAAATACATACCTGCATTGTCTAATTTTTTCCAGACAAACCATTGCTCGGACGAAATAAATACATATGATCTTTTTTGTTGAAAAATACCTCCCCTTCACGGTGGTATTTTTATTTTTCTCTATCTTTATCCCAGCTCCAAATATTAAGGATAATCGAAGAAAAAAATGATAATCGATTTTTTTCGACTTTGGGAAATCGATAGACTAGTAAACTTTTTTTTATGTTAATCTACATACTTTAATGTACTTATAAAAAAAAATCAGCCGTATTGTAAATTACTGGATTTTTTAGTCTAAATTTACCTCTACCGACTGGCCTATTGACTGTTTAGGTGAAATATTAACCCACACAGTCTGTAACTTTACACCGTCAATGAATATACAAAGCTTCATCGCTCTTCGAGGCCGCACCAAGTAGTGCTCCAGCACAAGGCTATAGAATACAAGGGCTGACCAGTCCGCCACGGAAATTGTTCCCGTCACTGCCTCTGTGATGACGTCACGGTGGTAACTCCTGCTCCATTCCCAACGCTTCTCATAAGTATTCTCTGCTACAACAATTTCAATATCTTATCGAAGCTGTAACATTATAATGATGCGCTCTTCTTTAGTTTTAGTATTGACACTACACAAAGCATTAAGTAGACTGTAATCAATTAGTCTAAAGATGTAAGAAGAAGACAGGGTTACAATAAAACTACCTAATTCGTAGGTAATAAACCAATGTAGTGTACTAATGTTAGCATACTTTTAATTTGATTCTTTGAAACATTTCTGAAAACTAATTACGAAATTGAACAAAATGTGCCACATTATTGAAAATAATTGTATTTATTACAATAAACCACCAAAACTTGAATGTCATACTGGAGTTTAATAAAACATGTGTAATACTTATAAAATAAAACACATAAATGTTATAAATACTTACACATAATAAGTAGCTATGCAGATATGCACATGACATAATAATTACTGCTGACATAAAATATATTTTTTTAAATAAAACTACTTTATAGAAATTTTCCTTCCCTAATCCTTCAGGAATAGTTAATTTAATAGTTGAATTTAAACAATATAACTATTTAAATTTAAATTGACACTAAGCAATTTAATTTAGTCTAGAAGTTCAACTTAAAATTATGTTAAATTTTTTTTTTGTCATCAATAATTTTATTACTCTAGGTTTAAATTTGATTATAATTATTTGTATATTATATATTTATTTATATCTAATTATTCTGACAATTTTAAGCGCATTTTGCTAGTAAACACAAAGTAATCTCGCTTGCAACTCTTACATTAAATAAATAATATTGTTTAATGTATATTTTAATTTGAAACTGATTACTTTAAATTTGTTGTTTTTAAATTTTGAGTTATCAATAATTACTGGTGCTCTAAGTTTAAATATTATTACTATTTATATATAATATACTTATTTATATCTCATCATTCTGAAAATGTTTGATTTAATGTATTTTGTTAGTAAAGGTGTTTCTTGGAATATTCAAGTAACGCTGCAGACAATATTACTTGTTAATCTTGGTAAAATTTCATAAAGTAATATCGTCTGCAACGTAACATTAAATAAATAAATACCTCGCTAAATATATAATTTAGGTGGTTCTGTGTATTGTATAATTTTTTAAAGAAATTCATAGAATGCCTCTTCGAGAAAATTAGCATTGAATATGAATATGCGTCAAAAGGCAAAAATGTCGCGGAATTATATACCTTCTTTAAAAACGTGTACTAAGCAAAATAATTGCTCAATATTCACTAAACTTTTTAAACATATAATTTAGGTGGTTGTGTGTATTGCATAACTTTTTAAAGAAATTCATTTAATGCCTCATATTCATTTGATTTTGAATAACCTTTTTGTTTTTTAACCAATTTGAATAATTTTTTTAATATTTTGTAGCCTATAATATAAAAACGTTTTGGCTATGGAAAACCATGTGCTGTTTTTAACAAAAAAGTTACAATGTTATATTTAAAAATATATTTTTCAAACTTTTTTTACTATTATAAAAAAAATTTAATTTAGTATTTTTATAGCTGTAGTGTTTCCCATTAAAGGACGGATAGATTTTGCATATCAAATATTTTAATATATGAGGTATAGCAAGCTTGATAACTGTAACAAATTTCATTTTAATAAATGCATCCGTTTCTAAAAAAAACTTGACTGTGTAAGACAGATAGATAGGCAGAAAATTCGGTCTATACATTTCGGTTTTCTGTTTTTTAAGGAGTAGACATAAAAAGGATCAACTCTTTCTTCTACTTCTGAAAGTTTATCGCCACTTTTCCAAGCGCCAAACTTAAACTAACGCGGGCTATTTTAATAAAACTAAAAGGGGAGACTTCCCCTCGTGAATCTCTCTCTCATAGAGCGTCTCAATGATAAAGTTTTTTTTTTTTTAATTTAAATGTCCGTTCAATCATTTTGTTTCAACAATTAATTAATCTATACTAATATTATAAAGAGGTAAAGTTTTTTTTTTTTTATATGTAGGGGGTAATCTCTGGAACTACTGAACCGATTCAAAAAATAGTTTTACTAATAAAAAGCTACACTATCCCTGAGTAACATAGGCTATAATTCATTTCGGTAAAAACCTTTTTTTATTTCAATATTTGTAAATTTGGTCGGAAAAAATCTTAGGTTAGGCCTAGAATGCTAAACTAACACAGTATTTACATTTATTACCATAGCAACCAATTGAATAAAATAACATAATGTGGCTGTTTGCTTCAATATTTCCATTAACAGCTGATTTCAAAATTTGAAGCAATTATTTTTGTATTTCTAGCTTTTAGGTTAGGGATTTAAAGTGTAGACCTGGGCCTTGCTGGTTATTTTAACCATTATTAACTGCTGTTATAAAATATAAGAAATAATTTGGTTTGAACATTTAACATTATTTAACATCTTCGTTTTGGGGTTATTATTAATACTACACCTTTATTATAAACTAGCTGAATTCCCGTGCTTCGCTACAGGGAATTTGTTTGTTGCATCACCATGATTCATAATTAATTGTAATAGTTTTCTCTCATTTTATTAGGGGTTGTTTCAACCCTTGCAGGCCAAATATTTTAAAATCATTTCTAAATTTGCCTCTTGCTCCTGTGGCAAATAAATGTACCAAATTTCACATTCCTAGGAGGTAAGGGTTTTGAGATATATAACAAACAATATTTATTGTTTTAGGGGTTGTTTCAACCCTTACCGGCCAAATATTTTAAAATGCTGTTATAGTACGCCTCTAGAGTCTATGAGCAATAAGTGAACCAAATTTCAAGTTCCTAGGTGGTAATGTTTTTGAGATATATGACAAACAATATTTATTGTTTTAGGGGTTGTTTCAACCCTTACATTCCAAATATTTTAAAATCCGTTCTTAGTGTCAATCTAGTGTCTATGAGCAATATTTGTACCAAATTTCAAGTTCCTAGGTGTTATGGATTTTGAAAAACTGATCAGTCAGAACTACCCCTAAATCCCCAAAACTACCCCTAAAAATATGAATATCAAAATGAAATTTCTTTAGTTTTCCTATTTACATCACAAAGTATAGACATGCCAAATTTCATCTATCTAGTTTCATGGGAAGTGGGAGAATTAGTGATGATGAGTGAGTGAGTGAGTGAGGGCTTTGCCTTTTATATGTATAGATAAAACCTAACATATGTTTTTAGATAGTTCCATTGGGGATTGGCGTGCGGAGCACGCAGGGGTCTCCCCTAGTTATATAATAAATAAACAAATATTAGATTTTAACCAATCTCTATATAGAAATATTATTGTTTCTTCGTTCTTTCGTCCTCTATCGAATCAAAATAAATTTTTTAAAGATTATTCACATAAATGTCAGGATTGTTTAGACATGACAATTACTACAATCTAAGGGTTAAATTGGGGTTGCTACCCCTACATTAAAAACTAATTGCACTAACTTCCTACAAGCCATAAAGCCTAATGTGTACAATAATATTCTTAAGTGATATAAAAATACATTTACAATTTGTTTACTTCAGTCAAAGGTCTGAAATATATAACTACCCTTAAAATTAAATGATCATTTGTACACTTTCTTCTTCGATATGCTCAAAATCTACTCAACTAATTTCACAATTTACACATATTAGTGCCAGGATTGTTTAGAGAATATGGTTACTACAATCAAAGAAATTAAATAGGGTAGTAATCAAATAATACAAATAAATTGCACTATAAATTCCTACAAGCGCTATAAAGCTAAATTTGTGTAATATTACACTTAAGTAATACTAGTAGTTCTGTTAGTTCATCGCTCGTTGAAATAACAAATGTGGTTTAGGTAAAAAATAACATAATCTTAGGTTAAAAATAGTGTGCCATTAAGGAAGTAAGCAGAAGTTTTAGCATGTGAAACATTATTTTGCAATTCTAGCGATTCCGGGATTTCTAGTTCTCGTTTTTTTTCCTTTTCTTGAGCTTTAACTGCTAAAGATTTTCTTTTAGGGGGCATTGTGTTTTATTTAGGTTAATAATGCGTAAGATAGCTAAAAATATCGCGTTATTGAGGGAAAACATAGAATTAAATATTTACATACTTAAATAACTAAAACTTAACAAAGTAAGCCTATTTACAGTTCCATATAATATTCCAATATTAGAAATAATGAAAACAAACGATGTTAAAGCGTCGTGATAGTGATCTCAACCCATGTACCAACACTTCCCACGCTGTCCAACGGTCATTTTTTGTATGTCCTTTATCGCCGCGAAGTTTCATTTGTTTCATCTCATTTTGTAATTCAAGTAAAGCTAAGTCGAATACTTTTATGAAATAATAAGTAACAAGTATTCAATTCAATTCTTTGATTTATTCTCTACAGTTTCTTACAGTATAATAATATGTCATTTTTGGATATATATTGCTAAATTACTATTCAAAATAGGCCTAGTTTTGTTAGCAGTCATGTAGTAGGAACATAAAAAATGATGTTTTCAAAATAAGAAATTTGAAATTGATAAATATTTTTATACAGTTCTATTTATAACTAAATTACGTTACTTTTTTACATTTATGAAAAAAATTACAACAAATGTTTACTACTTTTTATGTAGGCCTAAAATTGAACTTTTTCCTTTCGTTACTGAACATGCTTGTTTCTTGAGCTAATAACTTTGTTAATTTTACTTCAATAAATTTTTTACTCGCATATATGAATTCTTTGAACCTTTATCTACAAAAAAGCTATGGAACACTTTTTAATTGGTTTAGAATAAACGTATAAAAACATGGTTGAAATACAAAAACTTGGACGGTTTTTAACAAATTAATTTGAAGTTTACGGCCATTTTGTGAGCTTACTGTTAGAAATACGGAAAAAAAATCAAGAATACAATTTTGTTGAAAATCTTTTTTATTTTTTTTTATTTTAGGGGTTAAAAATGAAAAATGGAAAAACCTAATATTATACATGGCTCGGGCTAAGAATAAGGAACATTCATGCAAAAAATCATCAAAATCGGTCAAGGCGTTTGGCCGTAATCGTGAGACAGACATACAGACGAAATGCTGAATGGTCGAGTTAAAACAGAGACCTCGCTTTGCTCGGTCAATAAAATACCACGTTTAATTCGATTACTTAAGTCAAAATAATGAAATGGTATAACTACATTTAAAATTAAAATAATAATTCAAGTGGGACAGATACCAATATTAAATAAATTACATTAACATTAGATATCCATATGTTTTGTACGCGCTCTACAACCTGAACTGATCATAATGATCTTGTGTTAACCACAAATCACTACAAAATTAGTTTTTCAATACACTCACTAAATTGTGTGTGTTAATTTAATCTATACGTATATTTATTTTAATAAAATCAAGCATTGAATATCAATAGACAGGTTCGCTAGTTATTTACAAAAACATTTTCCCTTCAGAAACAGAAAATTAATTAAAAAATTAATTTCACTCTTTTGTCAGGTTGTTTTGCGTATTTGCACCATATATCTGTTAAATGAGTTAAATATACAAACTACTTCAAAGAAACATACTCTGCAATAATTACAATTAGATTATTTTACTTTTGTTTTATTGCAACATATTTTATAATTATGAAAACTCAAGTAGTTTTATTTAAAGTTTATCTGATATATATATCAAGTAAAGTGTTTTGAATGTATGATTAGTAAAAGTTTATTTAAAATGTGCTTTTTAACGTTTAATTTAAATTTGTTTCATCATTTTTCACCGTTGAAGTCGTTAGGAAAAAACCAAACTGTTTTCTCCGCCTTCCAATTGCCCTGGATGTATTACACACATTCCTGTAGAAAAATACTATTTTATAGCACGAGATAAATAAATTCAAAGTGTTAACTCCGAATTAATTAAACCGATGGTTTCTCAACCTCAACAACCTTAAGTTTTGCTCAAAGTACTATTGTAGCAAGGGAGTAGAATAAAATAAAAAAAAATTCAACACCAATACTTGGATTCGAATCTGTGACACCACTTTTACGGTATTTCAAAATAGGTTGTTTTAATAAAATTAGTTGAAGTCAATGTAAGACGTAATAAGATGAACCTTGAAAAGTTGAAACAAATTTTTAAAGTGTTTTTGCAAATAATGAATCGTCCCCAGAATTTAACAGGGAATGGGTTCGTAACAGTGCAACTGCTGTAATAATTCAAAAGACCGCGACATCTAATTATCTGTTATATTTTTTTTTTATTTTTCATTACTTTTATTACAATAATAAGAAAGAGATAATAATACATTAAATACTATAAAATACACAAAAGAGAAAAAAACAAAAACAATATTATTTCTAAATCCTAAAACAATAAAAAACTTAATATGCACAACAACAGAAAAAACGTAAGAAGAAGAAGAGAAAAAAAGGAATAAATAATGCAGCCTCTATAGGTCTGCCCGTTTTGAGGCTGCATATCTCTCAACTAAAATAAAGAGAAGAAAAAAAAAATGTTAGATGTCATCGGGAGCAGTTCAATTCTTAATAAATTAAAATTAAATTTAAAATTGATTACAAATATAAATAAAAGAAAGACAAAAATAATTTGTTCTGTGATACTTAATTAGACCAAAAGATCTGCATTCATAACATAGTTAAAATTACACGTACGTAACACACACTCACATACCACAATAAACCTACACAAGCTCTTTCATATCTACATATACACATTCGTAGCTACAAGTTCAACATTTTAAAAAGAAACACAACACTATACACAAATATAAAAAAAAAAAAAAACACTTCCATACAACTAACACATCTCTTACACTCATTTCCCAAACATCCAAATAAATAAACTAATAAAGTTAATAATAATAATATTTATTAGTTAATCGCCTACTTTAATAAAAGTATACAAAGCTAGAGACAAAACTATTCAATCAATTTCAATCAAATTTGCACCAGACATGTCCAGTAGGCCTGTAAAGATGCGCGAAAAATTTTTTTGAGAAATGAAAAAAAAAACCATTTTGGCAAAAACATTATTTTTTTATAAAAAAACGGCTCTAACGATTTTGATAAAATTCGGCTTATTTGTAGCCTTTAATGTGCCCTACCATATAAAAAAACCCGCATCTTTCTAAAAATTCTCATTTAGCTAAAAATAATAATAATAACTGATTTTTAGGGTTTTTTTGGCCATAAAGTGGGTTGTTTAAAAAAAAATTTAAAACCTTTTTACGTGCATCTATAAAGACCTAATTGACGTGTTTGGTGCACATTTTTTCGAAATCGATCGAATAGTTTTCTCTCTAGATAATAATAATAATAATATTTATTAGTTAATCTCCAACTTTAATAAAAAAACTCTCCTATCCCACCCTACAAGTCACAGTGAATCTGTTTAGTAATCTAAATGTATTTGTGAGAAAGTATGTGTCAGTTCCTTGTACCGTTTATTTTGATTTAATTTTTAAATGGGTCAAGATAAAAATAATGATCAAATTTCAAATTAAACCAATATTACTATCGATTTATTTCATTCCACTTTTCACTTAATGGACTGGAATGACTTTTGGACTGTCGGCAGTACAAATTAAAATTGAAGCCTAAATAATAACATAAACGTTATTGTCTATAGTCAAATAATAATTAAAAAGAACATAATTTTATGTTAGGCACATACTGAACCAACACACGTTTCTTTATTGCATTTACATTCGTTGCCATAGCAACCAAGTTAGCAAATTTAGACATTTTAAAACTGTATATAAAATTTAAACTTGAACTGGACTTATAAAAATAACACTATATAAATAAAACACAGAACACAGTTTCTCATGAAAAACGTTTAATAATTCAAACGCGTTTCGATGACCAGGTCATCATCATCAGTGATGGTTACA
>JAGFPH010004163.1:81383-92028 GCA_018207615.1 Philaenus spumarius
AGAGTGAATTTCGCCCAAATCGATCTATGTATAAATTTTAGGCCTACGTAAATTATTAGCTGTGCAAAAATAAACATATTAAACGGTACCAGAAACTTTCACATACTTTCTCACAAAACATATTTAAATTATTAACACGTTCACTGCTAAGGACGCACATGCGAGCTTGACACTGAACACTGTGAGAAGCGGCCGACGCATAGTGCATTGCACGCCAACCCCCGTATTGGGAGTATTTTCAATATACATTGCATTGCGTGCTTCGCACGCCAACCCCCTTGTTGGGAGTATTTTCAATACACAAAGCATTGTGTACTTCGCACGCCAACCCCCGTATTGAGAGTATTTTCAATATACAATGCATTGTGTGCTTCGCACGCCAATCCCCTTGTTGGGAGTATTTTCAATACAGAGAGCATTGCGTGCTTCGCACGCCAACTCCCGTATTGAGAGAATTTTAAATACGCAGAACATCGCGTGCTACGCACACCAATTTTAAGCCTATGTTAGGAGAGTAAGTAATAAATGTTATTATTATTGGCTAAACGAAATTTGTTTGGAAGATGCGGTTTTTTGCATATTGTAGGGTACATTAAGGGCTACAAATAAGACAAATAAGACAAAAGTTCAAAATGGTTAGAGAACTTTTTTTATTTAAAAAAAACTGATTTTTGGGGGTTTTATGCCCAAAAAGGGGCTGTTTAAAAAAAAATTTCCAAACCTTTTTTCGTGCATATATATAGGCCTAACTGACATGTTTAGTGCCAATTAGTTCGAAATCGAACGAATAGTTTTCTCTCTAGCTGTGTATACCTACATACATACAGACATTTTGTTAAACCCACTTTTTATGGACTCAGGGGGTCCAAAACCGGATATTTCCACAAAAGTCTCAACATCGAATTGTTTGCGATCACTATACTTTCTCTATATTATAGTTTAGATAGTGAGAAAATAAAAATAATTCTAGGCCTCGGGGCAAGCTGTTTGCAGCCCAGCCAAAAATAGATCCGCGGGTGTGCTCTATCCAATCCCACTAGGGCACTTCGGTGTTTTGGTGTCGCACATGTAGAGGATAAGCTTCGTGAGGGCAGAAGATATGCTGGATTTAGATGGCTCCCACTCACCCTTGAAATTTGTGTGAGTATCGGCGGTGAACGTTTTGGTTCTAGATAAACCTGCACTCTTTTTTGGTTCGCCACAAACCAAGATCAGCTGTTGATTAGGATAGAGGAACTTGGACTGGGGTTAGATGATAGAGTAGCTGCGAATGGATTCTGACGCATGCGCAGTAGTTCCAGAGTTTTTGCGTGAATGACAGGTTTTTTATGTATAGGGGAGATTACAAAAAGTGGTGCGCAAAGTCGAAATATTTTATTAAACTAAGTAGCCAATCATTAAAAACTGGTTTCAATTTTAAAGAGAGTGATAATCAAAATCAAAATATTGAATTGAATCAGGGTTGAAAATTTGCAAAACAATCGCAGACCTATAACAGATAAACCGCTAATTTGAATCAAAACCTTAGTACAACAGCTATTAATAGGTCTTTCTGAACAACACGTTTGTTGAATGCATTTACATTCATTAATATTGTACCTACCAATTAAAAAAAAAATAGAATTGGTTAATTATTTTTCACAACCAACAGTTTTTTTAGGTTAAGTTTACAAAATAGAAACAAACACAAACAAAAAATAAATAAAAATTTCTTACAGTATTACAATTTAATCATATACTGATTTACCAGTGCGAATATTTCGCAAATTAGGAGTAGGCCTAGTCACCTGATTTAATAGATTGATTTAATTAAGTAAATTACGTTTAATTTGAACGATTGAGTCCCATATAAAAAGTAATAAATACATGTAAAAAGAAAATTTCCATCGCCAATTATACGTTTCAACCCCATAACTTCTGAACTATAAACAGAAAAACATAATTAAGCAACAGCCAAATTAAACATAACTTACTTCAATAAAGTAAATTACAACACAAACAAACCATGTTATGATAATAAAACATGTGCTGTTATAATCAGCTGATCTGTTCTATTATATCTGTCCAATAGAACTCCAGATGATAATAAAACATGTACTGTTACAATCAGCTGATCTGTTCTATTATATCTGTCCAATAGAACTCCAGATGATAATAAAACATGTGCTGTTACAATCAGCTCTTCTGTGCTATTATATCTGTCCAATAGAACTCTAGATGATAATAAAACATATGCTGTTATAATCATCTGTTCTGTGCTATTATATCTGTCCAATAGAACTCCAGATGATAATAAAACATGTACTGTTATAATCAGCTGTTCTGTGATTTTATATCTGTCAAATAGAACTCCAGATAATAATAAAACATGTGCTGTTATAATCAGCTGTTCTGTGCTATTGTATCTGTCAAATAGAACTAAAGATGATAATAAAACATATGCTGTTATAATCATCTGTTCTGTGCTATTATATCTGTCAAATAGAACTCCAGATGATAATAAAACATGTGCTGTTATAATCATCTGTTCTGTGCTAGATCTATTATATCTGTCAAATAGAACTCCAGATGATAATAAAATATGTGCTGTTATAATCATCTGTTCTGTGCTATTATATCTGTCTAATAGAACTCCAGATGATAATAAACCATGTACTGTTATAATCAGCTGTTCTGTGCTTTTATATCTGTCAAATAGAACTCCAGATCATAATAAAACATGTACTGTTATAATCAGCTTTTCTGTGCTATTGTATCTGTCAAATATAACTCCAGATGATAATAAAACATGTACTGTTATAATCAGCTGTTCTGTGCTATTGTATCTGTCAAATAGAACTCCAGATGATAATAAAACATGTGCTGTTATAATCAGCTGTTCTGTGCTATTATATTCAGTTGGTCAGTAAAAACAATGTAATGAATAGAAAATATTTTAAACTCCATTTTTAAAATAATAAATGAAGGAATAGTATATAATTTTAAGACAAATGGGCAAATATTAATTACCTTTCATTTAACACAAACCTCATGTCAAGCGGTCCAATAGAACTCCAGATATCACTCGGAATAGGCTTAAAATGTTACCATGTTAAATTGCCATAAGAGATTTTAATTTCCGTTTTTAGAAAATTTAGTGGGGTAATAGCTGAAATCCAAGCAAAATGGGCAAATATAGAGACAATTACCTTTAATTTGGTACCAATTGCGTGTGTATCGGTCCTGTAAAACTCAAGATCTCACTCGGATTACAAAAAAAAATTTTAAATTAATATATAGATTGTTACATGTTACAAATAAAACAGCTGATTTGAAACATAGGCTTAACCAAAGTTTAGGTTGGACGTACAATTAACCAAAACACGATTCTTGAAATCATTTAGATGTATTACCAAAGCAACCAAATTGGTTGATTTAGAAGCAGATATTCTTCGCAACCGCCAGTTATTTTTACGTTAGGTGATAGCAAACACAAACAACGAAAAAGGCCACTGTGTCATATTTAAAGCACCTATCACTATTAAAATTAGGCCAAGTTTATTCTTTACTATTCCTATTTTACCAGTTTGAAATATTGCTTTACCGTAACATATTTGGGTAATATTTTCTAGCTCGAAAACCCCCTCTCTTCTATATAGAAATATCAATCGTCATCCCCGTGGAAACATCATATTATACAATAATTTGTTTGCAATTGCTTTTCCAAAAGGGTTGGAGAGCGAAGCGAGCAGGGAGCGGAACCCTATGGTATTGAATGAAATATAATAAACTAATAACATATGAGCAGAAATCTTTTTTTGAAAAAGTTAAACCCCAGTACTTCGTCCCCAATTTTCCCCGTGTAAAACTTAACACTTAATATAAAGTTGTTACATAGTCTGGCGGTGTGAGATCGATTCGTTTCCTTTGATGTTTTCAACAAGTATTGGTCAAACTCAAAGTTTGGCGAGGCTAAGTAGGTTGTGTATACACATAAATAAATAAACGGTATCAGTTAACTGACACAAACTTTCTCCCAACTTACTGTAGTCAAAATAATATTGTTTTTAATCATTTTATTTACTACTTTTGAGAACAAAACAAAAAAATAATATTCTACCTACGTCAATCGTTTAAAAAAATTATTGTCCCAGGCGGGATTCGATCGCGCGACCTTTCAATTACTGGCCGTGCTCGCTACCGTGGTGCTACCCCGTGCGGCCGCTGCCGCGATGCTAGATTGACAACACAAACTTGTTTATTTTTAAACATTTCCCCATAATTATAAAACGCCGAAGTTTTGATAAAAGCGGGTGGTGTCATTTTGTTTGGCATCTTAAGCACTATAAATACTGAAAATTTGATCAAAATCGTTAGAGCCGTTTTTGAGAAATTTGCATTTTTGTCGTTTTTTATGGGTTTTTAGGGGTAAATTACCCTTACAAATTCCAAAAAATAAAAAAAACGCCTTTAGAAATTAGGGTTTAGTACTTACATACCAAATTTCATGAAAATCGGACCAATAGTGTCCTCTCTGGTCGTGTATACATACAGACAGACTGACAGACAGACACCACTCTAAAAACACTTTTTTGGGTTCAGGGAGCACCAAAACAAAAAATTCCACTAAAAATATTTTTGGGTTCAGGGAGCACCAACACAGATAATTGTACTAAACAAATTTTTGGGGTTCTCGGAGCACCAAAACAGATAATTCAACTGAAAATTCAAATTCGAACATTTTTACGAAAACAATACTTTCTCCATATACTACGTATAGGGTGGAGAAAGTAAAAATGACTGCAAACGTTTTATGAAATTTCTTAGAACACTTCCAGGTAATAGGATTTAAAATCAGTTTCTGATAACGACGAGAGAAAGACCTACGTCTTGTAGTGTCACCAGACTTTGAAATGTAAAACAGTTTATTCTTCAGAAGAATACAAGATCTATACACTTAAAGGGTCAGTATATTAGATTTGTAATAGTCTTGTACGTTGTACAGTTTTTCAACCTCTGAAAGGAAATCTAACCAGGAGGTACTTTTATTAAAATTAAAACTAGGATTGGCGATACATTTTAAAACAATTGTTTAGTGGGTATAACACTTTGACCGACGATGACGTCATTTGACGTTTTGGTCGATCTTTCATGGACTGCCGATGACGTCAATTTACGTCATATATTTTCATTGTTGTACGTGCAAATACGGTCTATTTGCTCTAATGAAGCTTTGTCTGAGATTATATGTAGTTCAAGCGCACAACATGTTGAGTATTTTAAGTATTATAGTATAATACTGTTTTGAGTAATTTAGTTCGTAATTTTCAAACGGCCACCATTTTTACACGCAGTGTTGGGTATAATCGCTTATTAGCGATTTTCCATAGGAAAAATGATCTATTGCAGTGGCCCTTATGATAAGACCCAAGGTCGGGAGTGGCAAATGAACACCGATCATGATCCCCAGAACACGTTTTGGGGTGTCATTAAAAATTACATATATATATGTGTTCGCACTCTAGCGGCAGCATTTTATACGCGACCTTATAGATCGCTTGGTTCCCCCAAAGTCGATCAAAACGTAAAATACCATAGAAGTACCCGGTGAAAAGCCACGTGGTGGGTTCTACCATGGGGTTGGCGTGCGAAGCACGCAATGCTTTGTGTACTGAAGATACTCCCAATATGCGGAATGGCGTGCGAACCATTTTGCTATTCAGCACCGTCGTGAATAGACCTATTTCCCAAATTGTTGGTTGAAACCCTAAAACATAGGCCTATAAACTTAATTTCGGAAATTTGCTCAACTCACGTCAGCGGTTCTGCTGCGTGGTCGAATTATTTTTCTTACAATATATCGTTGTTGGTTTAAACTGCATGGCAAGTTTGAACGCGATCGGTCATACCGTTCTCTAGATATGAATTATTTTGTAAAAAAATGGCGGACATCTGGAACGATGCTTTTCCGCACCTATATTCATACGAACAATTTTATTTTTTTGTATTTGTATGACCCCTACCCTACCCTCTCCTGAAGCTGTGGCAACCTCTCGCGATACTGTATACAACAATAAATAAGCCAAGTTATTTACTCGGTGGTTGGCCCGCTTCCAAGCTGCCGGGATATGACTAGTTACCTGGTCTACAGTTTGGAATGTTTTGCATAGTTTTACTACAGTATTTGTTTATATTCATATTGAAAAAAAAACACTAAAATTAAAGTTTATATATTGTGAAATAAATCTCAACGAACAATCGATTACTATGTGAAAGTCGTGTAGCAAAGATCCATCGTACTAGGAGATGAACAGTTGGCGGTGGCATGACATGGTTAGTTAATTTATTTATTTTACCCATTTTTTTTGGTATCATCATAGATCATGAACAATAAATAGATCTTGCATTCATACGGGGGCTACGTGCCAAAAAAAAAAGGTTGTAGCGAAAATAGTACATGATCGCGCCGCGAGGTAGCGCTAGTGAGAAATCATTGGTAGCATTGGTAGTACAGCTTCCGTCCTTTCCCCAATAGATAACGCCACTATCGTCGAATTTCCAGTGGAACAAAATATTGCATTGGATCGGAGTTCTATTAGGTTATCCAAATAGAATAGTATCATACAGCATTTTTGTAAATGCATATTATTAAAATTAAAATTACAAAATTACAAAAACAATAACACAGTTTTCCTCCTTTTTCAGACTGCCCTCATTATTATTAGGGGGTTGTGTGACCCGCCACCAGGACCCATTGTACCTAAACCATGAGATCCTCTGTGCCCCATGTCCAGGCAGCAGTTCATGTCCCTTTTTGCGAAACGGAGGAGTCCATGGAGGACTTCCTCTCGTATATAACTGGTGTCAGGGTATCCTTGTCCCAGATATTTCTGCCTCATTGGTGCGAGAGCGTCACATTAGCATAAAACATTAAAAGACGTTTCCTCCTTCTCTCCGCACCTTCCACATAATGGGTTGTTCTCCAGGGGTGCGTGTTGCTAGCGCCGAGTGTTGCTAGCGCTGCGGCCAAAACCACTCAGAATACTGTTTCTAGCGCCGAGGCCATAAATTGTGTAAGGGTCTGCCATAAATCGTGTAAGGGAATAAAAAAAAAAACCAGAGGTACTAACCTATACTGTTTAGTCACAGTATTTTGCCGATAACAGTATGATTATAATATTTCGTCGTTATTATCACGTTTAACGTCATTAAAATTATAGATTTGAAAATCCACTGCGCTAACGTGCTTTATATAGAAAAGCCCAGACTTCAATATTTTGGCGCTAGCAATACTCTGCCTCAGCTGTCAAAACTGTCAAACCCTCGTCAACTGTTGACGTGGCGCTAGCAACACTCGGCGCTAGGAACACGCTACGGTTCTCCAGCTCCATCAGCTGGAGGTGCCTCTTCAAAGAGTTGTGTCCCGACGGTAGACCGAGCAACAACCTTACTTCCGGCCTGCCAGCAGTGTTCTGCTTAGGTGTCCATACAGGCCATCAATGAAATCGTGTGCCTCTGACCTCTTACCGTGTCTCTCCATCTGAGCAAGTGTTATGATTGAAAATTTTTTTACGCAATCTTTCCTATAGCCTCTTGATATTCCTATCATTGGTTCTGGGCCCATCGATGGAGCACGCAATGCACTATGTATTGAATATACTCCCAATATGGGGGTTGGCGTGCGAAACACTCAATGCTTTGTCTGTCGATGATACTCCTAATACGGGGGTTGGCGTGCGAAGCACGCAATGCAAATGTGTATTGAAGATACTCTCAACATGCGGAATGGCGTGCGAAGCATTTTGCAGCTGTTCAGCATCGTCGTGAATAGACCTATTTCCCAAAATGTTTGGTTAAAACCCTAAAACATAGGCCTGTAAACTTAATTTTGGAAATTTGCGCAACTCACGTCTTTGGTTCAGCTGCGTGGTCAAATTATTTTTTTTTCAAATTGTATGTTTTAATTATTATTAAGTTACAAAGTATTTCATTTCAAAATCTAATTTTAAATTTGGCAGAGCTAAGAAAGTTAGTTACAAGAAATAAAAAGCTGCAACTAATTCCTAGAATAGTACTTTTAGCTGAAAGGTTTTAATATGCGACAATTTCTGTTAGCGAGATTTAAATTATATATTACTTAAAAAAATCTAAAAACTCTGAAATTTAATGCAGATATTATTAATGAAAAGCTGCAAAGAGGGAAGCAAACTGTAATAAAACGTTTTCTCTGTGAAGGGTTTCTCGGAATACAGCTTTCAGATGCAGTCTTTTAATATACAAGTTCTTTACGGCGGGAGAAACGAATTCCGTAAAGATGTCTTGACTTTCAGACGAGCTCGATTCGTGCTGAATTAATTATCGTAGTTGCGCGCGCACCCTTTGACGTCAAATGAGCCGATACAGATGATTTTATAAAGTCGGGGTAGCGAGTGATGGCTGATTAGCTGAACAAAACAGCGTATGACGAGACCAGACCTGCTGGAAAGATTTTACATTGAAGTTGAAACTTCTTTCGGCGTACCTTGCGCTCTTTCTGAACCGTCTCGCTCGGGTCGGTGACGCTGGATCGGGTATACTCGGCCCCGGTCGTACTGTCTAACAAAGAATGCATCGTTTCAAGAATTACGTTTTATTATTACGACTATAGTTAGTGTAAAATTTCAAGTGTATATACTGTTGTATACGGTTAGTATTTAATACTTTATTTAACAGTAGTTTAATATAATACGCGTATATTATTGTATATTATTAGTGTAATATTTAAGCTGCCTGTTACTAATAGTGAACCATTTATTTCGTATAAAGGTAAGTTCTCACGTTTCTCCAGCAGAAGGAAGGACTCAGATTAATCACTATAGTTTAATAATAATATTAATAAATATCTCGCAGAAGTAAATAATACTTAAATTGTTTACTAGTTTTAAAATTATATGAATAAAACGCAGAACACACTTTCTCATAAAAAACGTTTAATAATTGAAACCAGGTCATCATCATCAGTGATGGTTACAAACTTATAACTTATGGTCAGTTATAAGTTTGTAACCATCACTGATGATGATGACCTGGTCATCGAAACGCGATTGAATTATTAAACGTTTTTTATGAAAAACTGTGTTCTGTGTTTTATTTATATAGTGTTATTTTTCAAAGTCCAGTTCAAGTTTAAATTTTATATATAGTTTTAAAATGTCTAAATTTTCTAACTTGGTTGCTATGTTAACGAATGTAAATGCAATAAAGAAACGCGTGTTGGTTCAGTATGTGCCTAATATAAAATTATGTTCTTTTTAATTATTATTAAACTATAGACAATAACGTTTATGTTATTATTTAGGCTTCAATTTTAATTTCACTGCCGACAGTCCAAAAGTCATTCCAGTCCATTAAGTGAAAAGTGGAATGAAATAAATGTATAGTAATATTGGTTTAATCTGAAATTTGATCATTACTTTTATCTTGGCCCATTTAAAAATTAAATCAAAATAAACGGTACCAGGAACTGGCACATACTTTCTCACAAATACATTTAGATTACTAAACAGATCCACTGTGACTTGTAGGGTGGGGTAGGAGAGTTTTTTTATTAAAGTTGGAGATTAACTAATAAATATTATTATTATTATCTAGAGAGAAAACTATTCGATCGATTTCGAAAAAATTTGCACCAAACACGTCAATTAGGTCTTTATAGATGCACGTAAAAAGGTTTTTAAATTTTTTTTAAAACAACCCGCCTTATGGCCAAAAAACCCCTAAAAATCAGTTATTATTATTATTATTAGCTAAACGAGAATTTTTAGAAAGATGCGGGTTTTTTTATATGGTAGGGCACATTAAATGCTACAAATAAGCCAAATTTTATCAAAATCGTTAGAGCCGTATTTTTATAAAAAAATAATAACTGATTTTTGGGGGGTTGTTTGGCCATAGAGGGGTTTGTTTTCCAAAATTTTCAAAACCTTTTTTCGTGCATCTGTACAGGCCTACTGGACATATCTGGTGCAAATTTGGTTGAAATCGATCGAATAGTTTTGGCTCTAGCTTTGTATACTTTTATTAAAGTAGGCGATTAACTAATAAATATTATTATTATTACCTAGAGAGAAAACTGTTAGATCGATTTCGAACAAATTTGCACCAAACACGTCAATTAGGTCTTTATAGATGCAGGTAAAAAGGTTTTGAAAATTTTTGAAAAACAACCCCCTTTATGGCCAAAAAACCCCCAAAAATCAGTTATTATTATTATTATTAGCTAAACGAGAATTTTTAGAAAGATGCTGTTTTTTGCATATGGTAGGGCACATTAAAAGCTACAAATAAGCCAAATTTTATCAAAATCGTTAGAGCCGTTTTTTATAAAAAAATAACTCATTTTTTGGGGGTTTTTGGCCAAAAAGGGGGTTGTTTTTCAAAATTGTTCAAAACCCTTTTTGTGCATCTATACAGGCGTACTGGACATGTCTGGTGCAAATTTGGTTGAAATCGATCGAATAGTTTTGGCTCTAGCTTTGTATACTTTTATTAAAGTAGGCCATTAACTAATAAATATTATTATTATTAGCTAGAGAGAAAACTATTCGATCGATTTCGAACAAATTTGCACCAAACACGTAAATTAGGTCTTTATAGATGCACGTAAAAAGGTTTTGAAAAATTTTGA
>JAGFPH010004163.1:92128-102982 GCA_018207615.1 Philaenus spumarius
AATTTTTAGAAAGATGCGGGTTTTTGTATATGGTAGGGCACATTAAAAGCTACAAATAAGCCAAATTTTATCAAAATCGTTAGAGCCGTTTTTTTATAAAAAAATAATAGATTTTTTGGGGTTTTTTTGGCCAAAAAGGGGGTTTTTTGGCCAAAAAGGGGGTTGTTTTCCAAAATTTTCAAAACCTTTTTTCGTGCATCTGTACAGGCCTACTGGACATGTCTGATGCAAATTTGGTTGAAATCGATCGAATAGTTTTGTCTCTAGCTTTGTATATTTTTATTAAAGTAGGCGATTAACTAATAAATATTATTATTATTAGCTAGAGAGAGAACTATTCGATCGATTTCGAACAAATTTGCACCAAACACGTCAATTAGGTCTTTATAGATGCACGTAAAAATGTTTTCAAAAATTTTGAAAAACAACCCCCTTTATGGCCAAAAAAAACCCTAAAAATCAGTTATTATTATTATTATTAGCTAAACGAGAATTTTTAGAAAGATGCGGGTTTTTGTATATGGTAGGGAACATTAAAAGCTACAAATAAGCCAAATTTTATCAAAATCGTTAGAGCCGTTTTTTTATAAAAAAAAGAGATTTTTTGGGGGTTTTTTGGCCAAAGAGGGGTTTGTTTTTCAAAAATTTTCAAAACCTTTTTTCGTGCATCTGTACAAGCCTACTGGACATGTCTGGTGCAAATTTGGTTGAAATCGATAGAATAGTTTTGCCTCTAGCTTTGTATACTTTTATTAAAGTAGGCGATTAACTAATAAATATTATTATTATTAGCTAGAGAGAAAACTATTCGATCGATTTCGAACAAATTTGCACCAAACACGTCAATTAGGTCTTTATAGATGCACGTAAAAATGTTTTGAAAAATTTTTAAAACAACCCCCTTTATTGCCAAAAATCAGTTATTATTATTATTATTAGCTAAACGAGAATTTTTAGAAAGATGCGGGTTTTTGTATATGGTAGGGCACATTAAAAGCTACAAATAAGCCAAATTTTATCAAAATCGTTAGAGCCGTTTTTTTATAAAAAAAAGAGATTTTTTGGGGGTTTTTTGGCCAAAGAGGGGTTTGTTTTTCAAAAATTTTCAAAACCTTTTTTCGTGCATCTATACTGGCCTACTGGACATGTCTGGTGCAAATTTGGTTGTAATCGATCGAATAGTTTTCTCTCTAGCTTTGTATACATACAGACATACATACAGACATACAGACATACATACAGACATACATACAGACAGACATTTTGTAAAAACCACTTTTTTGGACTCAGGGGGTCCCAAAACGCATATTTCCACAAAAATCTCAACATCGATTTTTTTTGCGATCACTATACTTTCTCTATACTATAGTATAGTGAGAAATTAAAATGAACATAAACATGATTTTTTTTAGTAAAATAATAATTAAAAATAACATAATTTTATGTTAGGCACATACTGAACCAACACACGTTTCTTTATTGCATTTACATTCGTTACCATAGCAACCAAGTTGACATAAATTTAGGTTAGGACTGTAGGGTAAAGGAGGTTAATAGTACGCAGCCACATTTCGGACTGTTGGCAGCACTGCAGGATACTTTGGTTGTGACGTTTTAGTTTGTCTACCAAAACAGTACATCACGCCATACTGCCATCGGCTCTCGCCAATTTGCCTGGTTTTCATAAGGAAAAACATACATTTACTACTTTCGTATGTAATATTTATAACTTCAAACGTAAGTGTTTTAATATACCTAGCGTAAGTTTAACATATTTTTGCTTGGTAAAGAAATGTACAGTAATAGTAACACAATGACCCGAGTCCGAGCTAATATCTGCACTGTGCTGGCACCTATTAGAAATTCCGTAAATCATCACGTGGAGGGCTAAGAGTACGCAGCCCTGTGTAGGCCCCTACTCTTAGGCTCCCTGCGTACTCTTGACCTCACAGAAGTTACTTACCGTCAGGCAAACGTTAAAAGTGTTTAAAAACAGTGTTTAATAGAATAACTCCAATTCTGTATATTATATTATATTTCTAGGTAAACGCCAACCTCACCCGATCCAGTGCCTCTGACCTAATCTATCGTAATATCCGTCAAAGTATCAGAGTATACAATAATCCGTTTGCATTTACTTCGCCGTGGGTCACCACAGAGGCTGGTGAACGAAGCGAGCAGGGGGCGTCTAGTGTTTATATACATACAGTGGTGTTATATACATATTTTTTGTAACACCACTCGGGGAATGCGAGCCGGATAAACTTTGCGACAGACTGCGCAGTTATAAAATATTTTTTTTTTGTGTGTTTAACGTCCTGCTGTTTTGCACTTAAGGCTAATGAAGACGGGACCTACAGTTTTACGTGGAATCCGAACCACAGCCAATGATGTCTGTTAAGAAACCATTTAGAAAATGATTCGGGGTCAATGGGAATTGAACCCGGAACTTTTCCATTGATGGTTGCCATGACGATTGACAAAGCATTGACGCCTTAACAAACACGGCCATCGTAGCTATAATAATTTCTTTAAACAACCCCACTTGGTAACAATACTGCTTTAAAATGTTAACTTTGATTAAGTAGTGGAGTTGATCGATGAATCAATTTACTTATACAGCAATTTTGAGGACTAAATTGGATCATGTTGTCCTTCATCCTTTTAGACAGCTTTTACCTTGTTTCCAAGATTAATAGTAGATTGCAGAATAAAATGAACCGACTTGATCGTTGAAAACAGAACACAAATTTGAGAATCTACATTTCATCTTAAAAATTGGCGGGTGTTTTTCTGTTTTTGGTATCGTAACTATGAAAATTGTTCATTCATTGATCACTAGGGGGGGGGGGGGGGCCTTTGCGTGCTTCGCACGCCACCCTCGGCCGCTTCATCGCACATTTGGAAATAATTTAACGTATCCTATACAGGCCTCTTTTATTTGATTAGTGACTATTGGTACACACAATATTTTGTTGATTTAGCTAAAAAAATCTAACCCAAAGCCGATTAATTTTCGTACATTTATGTTATCATTTGGGAGTGTTTAGCACCGTTTTAGGAAAAATGCAAACGCGATTGAAAATTCTTGTAATTTAATATCTCTATCATTATTGTGCGCAAGATCTTTAAATAAAAGAGCACTGTGGCGAAAAAATCACACTGATTTAAATAAAATCCCGAACCACAAAACAAGGAGCAAAAACTATAACTAAACAACTAAATTGTAAGTTAAGTTTAATACCTTACCCTTATGTACATTTCGATGACATGGTCATCATCTTTAGATGGTTTTAACACTACTAAAGTATACATAAAATATTACAGCCCTATATATACTGTACACGCCCTCCCCCCACTCCTCCCCATACCGGTTAATCCAAGACAGACCTGGTGGGGGAGGGGGAATGGGAGGAGCCACATTAAATCTCCTACATGTTCTATTATTAACAATAAATTATAAAACTATTAAATACAAAACAAATAACAAACTGGTCTACTAAAACTATAAATAGTCAAACAGAAATTAAAATAATAATAATAAAATTTGAAAAAAAAACTAATAGAACTTACATAGTCCGATAGCAAATATATTACATAAGAAATCTTCATGCAGCGATAGTAAAAGTCTTGAGTTCTTGAGAACACTGCATGATTAAATACATTGTGATGGCTCACGTTTGTAATTTACAGTAAAAAAACTCTCCAGAGACAAAGACTATATATATACTTAACCAGAACGTTCTCCGCGTTGTGCAATGGGTATTTTAACTACTCCGGATTCAGCAAGTAAGGAAATCCTTATTTAGTCTACTCGGAGGTTGAAGCTAAAACAATAATAATTTTAATTTAATAGATACTTGAATCGCCATGTTTTACCAACCAACGAAGGCGCGTACGTACGTCCGTACGTGGGTAACCAAATATCATAGCGCATGGTCGTGTAAATAACTATCAGTTATCAACGCCTATAAAAGCGAGTGAACGTGAGTAAAAATATAATATAACAGCTGATTTCACACGCCATCTGTAATAAGTAAACAAAAACTAGCGTAGATTATATTTTGGGGTTATGTTTACCACTCCAATGAACAATATAATTTCTCGTGAACAAGATTGTTTTTAATATGAGTTACAGAACTAATGTAGGCTACAAGATTTCCTTTAAGGTTATAAAATTAATGTAAACACAACTTTGTATCATCAATATATTAATTTATATAAATCAAAAGAAGAGATGCACATTCGTTTAGCTTTGAAAACATTACTACATCTTCGTATAACATAATAAACATATTCGATTATTAAATTTGTCGTTATAATACTAATAACTTCTAAATCATTTTATATATCCATACGAAATAAAAAGCGATTATAAGATAATATTTGTATCTTTATTTTTACATTTAACTAGGAGGCTTTGCCCCCTGCTCGCTCCGCTCCGCGATCTCCGGCGGGACCCACTCAACTTTATTTTTTCTTTGTCATAAAGTGAAAAAAAATTATTGAATTTGTAAGTTACAAATTTAAAGAGAACTAGCACCAGGAAAGAACATTTTCCCACGAGTTTTGTACACTGTTTTCCACGACACTACGGTAAAAAATTATTTGATATAACAGCAAAAAATACGATTATTAACATTATTTATTTTATTTCCATTAATTTTTCCAAGCCCATTCCCTTGGCAATGGTTTTGCAAGATAGTAGTTAGGGACAGCGGGAATCTCGTTAATCCATTGAAGGGAGTCTGTTTTACGCCCATATTACACTGTAAATACCGGCACACGTATTTAATCTATTCTTATTACTTTATAATTCTGAGAAGAAGAAGTAGAAAAACTTTTTTATATAATACAGAGATAATGTGTAAAAATACAAAGTTTTAACAAATAGTCCTTTTTATAATAGTTATAACACAATTTAAAAGTAAAAAATTCTAGGCCCTCAGTATAGGTAGGCGTAAAGTCTGTTGTTTTTAAATAGTATTTTTTTTAAATGATGTGTTTCTGATGTGCATCTAATTAATCTGAATGTGATTTTTCACGGAGGATGACTGGTTAATAATAAACACCACGTCAGACATATAACAGCTGATTTGACTCAGCTGTAATACTTTAACGAAACCTGGTCTAGATTATACTTTTGGCTTATGTCTACAAGTTTACAACTTCAATAAAATATTTCTTATAAGGTCTGGGTTTTGTTTGTTTTTGTATCCGAGTTAATTAATAGGCCTACTAATGTAGGTTATAATACGCTATACGGTTGGATTTGAGGTTAGAATTCGTTGAAATTGTATGTGTTTTACAATCCTTTGTGTTCACTTAAATTTCGACTGCCTAAAAACAACTTATTAAAGCGAGTGCACATTCCGTACGTACGTGAGTAACAATAACAATATAACAGCAGATGTCACCCAACGTCGGTATAACTTGAACAAAACCTAGGTTATATTATACTTTGGGGTTATGTTAACAACTTCAATCAATAATGTAATGTCTTGTGAAGTTGATTTTTTTAAATATAAGTTACTAGGGGAAAACCCTGCGTGCTCCGCACGCCAACCGCGTTGGAACCTTCTATACACATAATCATGTTATGTTTTCTATATAATAAATGTGTACTATTAATAATAACCCAAAAGCTAAGACGGTAAATAATGATAAATGTTTAATTCAAATTATTTCGTATATTTTATAACAACAGTTATAATAAAGGTTAAAAGAACCATTAAGGCTCAAGTCTACACTTTAATAAAAACCTAACCTAAAATTTACAATACAAAATTTGAAATTAGCTATTAATAGAAATATTACAGCAAACAGCTGTTATCTGTTATTTTATTCAATTTGTTGCTATGGTAATAAATGTAAATACATGTGTTGATTTATTAGTCTAGGCTTAACCTAAGAATTTTTTCCGACTGAACTTACAAATATTAAAATTAAAAAAAATGTTTTTATCGAATTAATTATAGCCTATGTTACTCAGGGCTAGTGTAGCTTTTAATTAGTAAAATAATTTTTTCAATCGGTTCAATAGTTCCAGAGATTACCCCCCACATACAAACAAAACAACAAACTTTGCCTCTTTATAATGTTAGTATAAATAGAACTAATGTATCCTATATTACGTTATAAGATTTTGTTTACGTTGTAAGATCCATCATCAATATATTCATTTATACAAATTTAAAGAAGAGATACCCATTCGTTTGACTTCGGAAACATTCGTACATCTTCGAATTACATATAAACATACTCAATAATTAATTTCGTCATTATTATATTAAAAACTCCTAAATAATTTGATATATCAATATTAAATTAAAAACAATTAGGAGATAATAATTTTATCATTATTTTGATACATAATAATGTAATATAAACTAAAAATTTCAAGAATTAGGCCTATTGTTTTAGGCCTGCTGTGAATTATATGAAATCACTAGCAGGTACCCGTGGCTTCGCACACGGTCCAAAGTTTCGCCGCATAGTAATAAATGTTTATTGTTTTAGGGGTTCTTACATTTTCACCCCTTAGCAGCACGCTATTAAATGAAACTATGATTTACATAGCATATATGTATCGTAAGAAATAAATATACAAATTTCCAGGTCTCTAGTCTTAATGGAAGTATAATAATAAATATGTACTGTTTTCGGGGTTGTATCAACCCTTAAATCTTAATTAATTCCAGCCTATGTCTCATTCCAGGTCATGATCTACATGTGTGCCAAATTTCATTAAAATCCGTCCAGTAGTTTTTACGTGATTAATTAACACACACACAGTCAGACACCATTAGATTTTTATATAATCGTATAGATATCTATACTATAGTTGGGTATATTAACTCTTCGTAGAGTTTATGTCAGGACGGTATTGAAGATGGTATTTATAAACAAAGTGGCTGTGCGGAAATCTTCAATGGTCTCTTCACGTAGGTAAAGGTTCTGCATTTTACCAAAATCTGACTTTCTATCAAAAAACATATTTGTACCACGTACCAAAGTGTTTTAATTCCATACCAATAGATATAAAACAAATTCATGGAACCATGCAATTTTTAACAAAAATTGAAAATTGGTTGTTACAAAGTGATAGTATTTAGGACATTTTTTCAACTGCTTAATATAATTTATTGAATTCAGGGTAGAAGGCAATATTATTTTTATATTGGGGAGGAGGATTACTCTGGGTAGAACCGAGTTATAAACAGTTTAAAGTCACTTTTTAAGTTACGAGGTTAGGTTAGGACAGTCTCTTGCTCTTATTTTTGTTGCAATTTGTTTTGTCAACGGTGTTACCTAAATTCCTGTTTTTTTTATTCGGTTGGCATATCATATATATTATTGTATATGTTATGTATTTAATTAAACTGTATTAAACAAATAAAACACTTATGTATAGTAGGATATAAGTAGATATTATGTTATGTATATAATTTTATATAAGTGTTTATATGTAGGCCTATATATTTGTATAGCCGATTGTATCCTTAAAGGGGGAAATAAAAAAAAACATTCATTCATTAATTCCATATAAATAATCCTTATAATTGAACACATTTACCGAGTTAAAAATCCCCTCTGCACAGTTAGGCAGGCCTACATAATGTGTGTTGTTTTTATTTTAAACTAGCTGACCCGTACGGCGTTGCCCGTGGTTGTTAGTATTTTCAGTCTTTTTGACGTAATTGTATTCTTTTTAAGTGTTCGTTGAATACCCGTGCGTATCCTACTGTGGTCATGAAAAAAAGGCTACGCTATTTAAGAAAGCACTGAAAATTGTATTCCTGTAAACTACTATCTAACATGAAAAAGCTTTAAATATATCGTTTTAATTTATAGTTTTTACTAATTTTGACTTAATTTCATTGACAGTGTTGCGACCACCTACAGCCTAAAAGGAAGCTACGTACCAAATTTCATTCCAATTCGTTCTTATAGGGATTTTTAGTAACTTTGACCCCCCCCCCCCCCTAACCGCCCTAAAATTTCGAATTTCTTTTAACCCTTTTTTAGAGAGGGTTTAAATTAGCTGGGGGTCGTAGAAAAGATATTTGAATCACTTTGTAACATCCGCGTTAATTTAGGATGTAACAAACTGGTTCAAATAGAGTTTGTAATTTTACATGTATAGACCTAATTAGTATAAGATATTGTTTAGTATTTATATATACAATTATATAACAAAATAAAGCTACGAATGTGATATTTTAATGGCATTTAGTTTAATTCGGATTGTTTGTTTAGTTTTCAATATGTTTAAACTCGTGTATGTTTTTATGGTTATGCATGGTGTCAAATAATTTGTTTGTTATTATTATTATTGATAGCCAAAATATGTTTTCAAAAGTATTAAAAACTTCATAGTTATGATATATTTTATATAAACAATATTTTAAACAGCATATCTCTAAGTAGGCCTATATAGATATTGAATAACCAATGTTTGAGTTGAATTATAAATCTGTAAGCATTTTTCGTTGATTTTTCCTTGTGTTTGTTTATAGTTTTTCAATCTAACCTTAAAAATCTGTTCGTTTTGAAGAGTATTAAAGTAATTTTAAATTTGCTAAGTAATGTTGCTATGGTAATAATTGTAAACAAACATAACGTGTTGCTAAGCTTTTTATACGAACAGCTGTTTTTGTAAGCTTTGGTTTTGAGTTCATACAGTAAAAGCTGTTGAAACTTTTTCGGGAAACTTTTCAAATTTGTCTTTACGTATAAACCTTCTATGAACTACTGCAAACATTTTAAGACCAAAATTAGCCAAATCGGTCCAGCCGTTCTCGAGTTTTAGCGAGACTAAGGCTAACAACAGACGAGACACCGGTGTACGGGACACTTTCCTGTGTCCCAGCTTCTCGCGGGGAGAGACACCGTAGAGCCACTGAATCTGGTAGCGCGCTACTCAGTGTCTCATCTGTTGACACACATTCAATTGATAGTACATTTAGTGTCCCGTACACTAGTGTACCGTACACCGGTGTCTCGTCTGTTGTTAGCCTAACGAACAGCAATTCATTTTTATATAGCCTATATACATAGTATTTTTATTGGCGTATGTCTGATGTTTATTTAATTACTCTGACTGTGATTTTTCTAGTGTATCCCATAAAAATCAATCCTGCTAAATTTCATACCTCTATTCCCACTAGAATTAAAAGTGTATTGTTTTAGGGCAGTTGATTCGGTCATTTGAGTAACCACTCATGTCCGTGATCAGCAATTTTCTACCTCTATTTGAGAAATCTATCAAGGCTGTATAAAAACCACACTAGATGAGTGGACTGGAGTTGTTTCTCTATAGAAACTTGGATTTATCATAAAATATGATGGATTTTAACCCAATTGTAACCCTTTAAATGTAAACAATTAAACAATTTGTATGGCCAAACACTCCCGACTCTAATAAGGACTGTGCAAATTTTCTGATATCGGTCGAGTAGTTTAGTCTATATATAAAACAAACAAACCTTTATGTCTACATGTAGAAATATGTTAATTATACGAAGTGTATGAATTGAACCACTAAACGTTATAGACATTATCAGCGAATTTAAATAATGTGCTATTGCAGTGGCCCTTACGCGAGTAGCAAATGAGCACCGATCATTGTCCCCAGAACACGTTTTGGGGTGTCATTAAAAATCAAAATATATATGATATATAAAAAAATGTGTTCGCACTCTAGCGGCCGCATTTTATGTCCGAATTGGTTTAAATTTGGTACACATGTTGGTTGTCTAAGTTGCTCAGACGAATTTGTTAGCCAAAAAATCCAACAATCGGAAGCACGTTTTTTGAGCGGAAGTAACTATTTGTTTAGATTTTTCCTACGAGAATAATTTTTTTTAGTTTATTCTACACATTTCGTTTTTTTACGCGACCTTATAGCTCGCTTAGTTCCGCCAAAATTTATCAAAACGCAAAATACCATACAAGTACCCGGTTCAAAGCCATGTGGTGGATTCTACCGTGGGGTTGGCGAGCGAATGCTTTGTGAGTTGAAGATACTCCCAATACGGGGGTTGGCGTGCGAAGTACGCAATGTTGTGCATTGAAGATACTCCAAATACGGGGGTTGGCGTGCGAAGCATACAATGCATTTTAAATTAAAGATACTCCCAATACAGTTGTTGGCGTGCGAAGTACGCAATGCTTTGTGCATTGAAGATACTCCCAATACGGGGGTTGGCGTGCGAAGTACGCAATGTTGTGCATTGAAGATACTCCAAATACGGGGGTTGGCGTGCGAAGCATACAATGCATTTTAAATTAAAGATACTCCCAATACAGTTGTTGGCGTGCGAAGCATACAATGCATTGTGTATTGAAGATACTTCCAATACGGGGGTTGGCGTGCGAAGTACGCAATGCTTTGTGCATTGAAGATACTCCCAATACGGGGGTAGGCGTGCGAAGCACGCAATTCTTTGTTCGTTGAAGATACCCCCAATATGGAGGTTGGGGTGCGAAGCACGCAATGCTTTGTGTGTTGAAGATACCCCCAATACGGAGGTTGGCGTACGAAGCACGCAATGCTTTGTGTGTTGAAAATACCCCCAATACGGAGGTTGGCGTGCGAAGAACGCAATGCTTTGTGTGTTGAAGATACCCCCAATAAGGGGGTTGGCGTGCGAAGCATACAATGCATTGTGTATTGAAGATACCCCCAATACGGAGGTTGGTGTGCGAAGCACGCAATGCTTTGTGTGTTGAAGATTTTCCCAATACGGGGGTTGGCGTGCGAAGCACGCAATGCTTTGTGTGTTGAAGATACCCCCAATATGGAGGTTGGCGTGCGAAGCACGCAATGCTTTGTGTGTTGAAGATACCCCC